>CABFVX010005512.1:12818-23403 GCA_902151425.1 Timema shepardi | reverse complement strand
GGGGGGGGGGGATCAGCTCACCATTTTGGTGGTTCGGTAAGTAATTAATTTTTATTAGAGAGCAATGAAAGTTGTCAAGCTTACCTTGACGGACTACAGTATGTTACAGTTTATAAGATAGTGCCATAGTTTAATCAGTTGAGGTAAGACTTCCACTTAGGTAATCGAAGTGAGTATACCACTGGTAAAATAATATTTATTATTTGTGATATTACATTTGTTCTTGATAAACGGTCAATGTAATTAAGTTTCAGTTTTTGGTTTATTATTCCTACACACTTTAAAAACTTGCTACAAGTTTTATGTAATTAAAAATATGCACCTAAGGTTCATCAAAGTGTTGCCTAAACTTTAAACAACCAATATGTTGTTCATATTTATTAACATTGTATTCTAAAAACATCTTCTATTTCACTATTAATTATTTAAATAGCAGTAGTATTTTTTTAGATGATTTCGTAATTCATTCTCCCCACACTTAATATAAATTATATAATCCACATACCTAGCCCATTAGGGTAATTAAACACATATGAAGACCAGAAGCAACGAAAAAAAAGGTACACTTAAAATACACTTAAAATTCACTGAATGGTTGACTTGCTATTAATCTCCAAAGTTATTTTTGTATACATAAAGAGTTCTTGAACCCCATATAGTTAAATAATTTATAACTTCGTGTCACTACTTTCATTCAATCATTCTTTTCGTTTAGTAATGTTAACACGGATTTTGATGGAATATCAATTTTTTTTGTACATCTCAAGAAATGCTCATGTGTGGCCTATATAAATTCTCTTCGTGTTTCCCTGAATGAGGGGACATTTTTATGTTTTTTTAGTCATTGTAATTTTGGATTTTTGGTTAGTATTTTTTGGTTTGCATAATTTTTTAGTCATTTATAGGAATTTATATTTAGTAGTTATATTTGTTAATAGTATAGATGTTTTGTAAATTCATAAGCAATCAATCATAATATTTTTCAACACACATTTGTCGAAATGAGAATATAATGTAGACAATGAATTTTGTATTCTCTTTATTGTCTGGTTGTAATATACACATTCCTGGTGAGCATGCAACTAAGCTGGATAGGGTTGCATAAGTAGAGGGTAGCTATTATTTCTGAAGCAGATATTTGTAAATAAATGCTCATATATAAAATAATGCAATAGTTAAGGTGCTAAAGGGTTTTCATTGCATGTATAATTTTTAGTTTTCAATTGTAAAGTGCGTAGTAGTTTTTTGAATTTATTGTGTAATTTAATAATTCCTTTTACGGCCATTTTTAAGTCATCAAAGTCCAATGTCTAGTGATGAGCTAAACAATAATTTGAATTAATGTTGTTTTATTTTAATTTCCTTAGTTTTGGTTTATGTTTTTTTAAGAATATTTTAAAATCCTTTACATTTATATAAATATATTTAGTTTTAAGTTAAAAAATTTGTTTTAATAACCTTTGTAAGATTAACTATATTGTGTCCTGTAATTATTTCGCGTGTAATATCAACATATTGTTCTTTATTAATTTTATGAAATAATTGCGGTTAAATAACAACTAGTTACAGTACAAAGATTTGTTTTCAATCCTGGATGGGATATGGAAAAAGCAAAAAAATTGCCTGCGTTTAGTTTTAGCAAGTGTATCTAATAGTCCCAAAATAAAATGGATTTTTCATAGAGAGTATTGTATGTAGCCCTATATTATTTTAGTGCTAGTAAATATATATATTTATTGAATGGAAATAAATAATATTTGGCAAAGCCAATATAGTCATGTAATGGGGATAACCAACCAGCAATACTCTATTGTTTTGGCCTTCAGAGATGATGCAACATCTATAGCTATAGCCACCTTTTATAAAATATGTTTTAGCTACTATTTGGTTCTTTAGATCCATATTTTTAGCTTAGTAAGAATAGTATTCAATTAATGAAAATAATATATTATTTTGACAAAGGTTTTGATTATTTTATCACTTCAATACATATACTATCTTAATAAATTATATTGACAAAGGTTTACATATTTTTCACTTCATTAAATACCTACTGTTAATTTGTAATCGATTCTGCATTTTAAATAATTCGTCACATACCAATTCTTTTAACAAATTTGATGACCCGATGTTTAGTACCTAATCTGCTCAAAAATATATTTTTTCTACTTTAAATTATTTTGATCCTCACTAATACTATTTGATTAGTGAACATAAATCTGATATAAAGCCACCACAGCAAACAAAACCTATCATTTACGAATAATAAATACAATAGAATGCATAATGTGATTAGAAAATAAACAGCACACAAAATAAAATAGCTATAATTTAGCTGAGAGAGTATTTATTATAGGTTCTGTCAATATAATATTGTAGTAGCCTATGTTCTAGTGATTATATTTGGGTACAATTTTAACTAGTAATAACGTTATTAGATTGGAAATTAGGAACATAATACAGTCGGGAAATGCATTCTAATACTCGGTTGGTAAAATTGTTGACATCTTACAACTAAGAGGATACAAAACAATAATTTTACCGGTTGTTCTCTTTGGGAGTAAAACGTGGTCTCTTATACCTTACATGACGAAAACAAATGTGGATGTTCAAAAACAAGGTGCTTTGGAAGATATTTTGTCCTTAAAGGAATTAGTCTACTGGGGAGGGGAGGAGGTTAAATAAGGAGGAGCTACGTACCCTGTGTACTTAACAAGACATTGTTAGGGTAATCAACTCTAGTAGATTACAGTGAGCAGGACATGCAGCGGGAATGGGAAAATCTAGAACCGTGTTCAGGGTGGTGACAGGCAAACCCAATGGGAAGAGACGATTGGAAAGATATACATCCAGATGGAAGGATAACGTTAGAATGGACCTGGAATAGATAGGGTGTAATGAGGTGGACTATATAGAACTAGCTCAAGATAGGAATAGGGTGTAATGAGGTGGACTGGATAGAACTAGCTAAAGATAGGTATAGGGTGAAATGAGGTGGACTGGATAACACTAGCTCAAGATAGGGATAGGGTGTAATGAGATGGACTGGATAGAACTAGCTCAATATAGAGATAGGGTGTAATGAGGTGGACTATATAGAACTAGCTCAAGATAGGAATAGGGTGTAATGAGGTGGACTGGATATAACTATCTCAAGATAGGGATAGGGTGATAATGAGGTGGACTGGATATAACTAGCTCAAGATAGGAATAGGGTGTAATGAGGTGGACTGGATAGAACTAGCTCAAGATAGGGATAGGGTGAAATGAGGTGGACTGGATATAACTATCTCAAGATAGGGATAGGGTGAAATGAGGTGGACTGGATAACACTAGCTCAATATAGAGATAGGGTGTAATGAGGTGGACTGGATAGAACTATCTCAAGTTAGGGATAGGGTGTAATGAGGTGGACTGGATATAACTATGCTCAAGATAGGGATAGGGTGTAATGAGGTGGACTGGATAGAACTAGCTCAAGATAGGGATAGGGTGAAATGAGGTGGACTGGATAACACTAGCTCAAGATAGGGATAGGGTGTAATGAGGTGGACTGGATAGAACCAGCTCAAGATACGGGTAGGCCGCTTACTTTTGTAAGTGCAGCAATGATCTTTTTATGTACTAACTACGCTGATGGATTAGGGAAGAGTAAGGCCGCATTTGGAGAAAAGTACCTGTATTCTCGTAGTGAGAGAGTGGGAAACCTTTTACTAAGAAACACCATCAGTACATTAGACCGGGATCGAACCAAAACCCCACCGTCATCAGCAGTCTCATCTATTGAGAAAGAAGCGCCTTAGACCATGCGGCCACCAAAAGGAGTTTGGAGTGATTTAATTGACTCCTGAAAGACTTTCCTTTCTCTCTGTCAAGGCTTTGTATAGCTTACCAATGGGGATCTATTAAATTTAGAAACGATCGTTTTATTATACCTTACAAAATAACAGTTTTTATCTTTACATTTTTACTTTCTCATGACTCTAATGTCTCACATAAGCATTGTGATGGCAAAAACAGAATTCAAGATTTTGATGCATGTCAATGTTTCATGACCTGAACTAGAAAAAAAATAATTGTTTGTGCAAGGTCGTTTGTCTATTTATTACTGGTTAAAACTTGGTATCTAGTGTTTTATTAAGGTACAGCCAGGGGAGTTTTTGAAATCATCTATCCAAAACTAAAATTAAGGGTAGTTTATAAAAGGCCATAAAGAGAGAGTGGAAAAAAAAATCGATTTTATCAAAATAGAATCAAACAATTTTGATTAAAATTCTTATTTGGGTACTATTTAACATTTCAAACAAAATGGCTACACTCATTTTCCAATAAAAATCACTTTGAGGGCAATTAACGTAAGCAGAAATTTCCTATTTTAATAATATCTCCACCACTCTTTGAGATAAGAAATATCTTATCATTGTAAAGTTGTAGTAATTTTAAAACTGACCTTTTTTATTTGAAATAATATGTTATAAAATCAATATTCTACGAGTTATAGGCAATTTTGTTTAATGCATCTTTGTAAAATTGTGAGCAAATAGGGGTGGTGTGTGTGTATGTGTAAAAAAAAAGGCATAGAAAAAGTGTTTCTGTATCAGTGTATATTATTCCATTTATTATTTTGAATGAAATGTGATGTTCTTTTTTCCCCATTATGTCTCACATATCTTACGAGTTAAAAGTATAATTTATATAAAAGCTGTGTGGTTTATATTATAAAGAGTTATATGGGAGTACCACCGATGGTCAGAACCATGGCCCCGAAAGGCGTAGGAGACCGATGAAAATTTGGGAAACACTGCCCCTCCCTCCCCCCACTAGCATCGTGGTAAATGTACACTTACTAAACTTGTTGAGCGACCCAAAAGGACCGGCGCTTGAGTTGGAGGAGTGATTTGGAGTGAGTAGGCCCACATTGGGCAGCATGTGGTCGGAACTGCTCGGCTCGGCAACAGAGTTCAACAGCCCACTGATAGAGTAGCCGCAATTCGTCCCGGCAGGGGTAGTTCGGATATTTTGTAGCTCCGTCACGTCAAGAACAGATTTCAGTTCCATCTTATACCCTCTCTTCCACTTTACAAATAAAAAACTAATAGAAAATCACTTCACAAGGGGTTTGGAAAAAAAAAATCTCAGTCCTTCGATACGTTTCTTTGAATTAGTCAAAAGTACCAGCAGTTAAAATATATTTTAAATAATTGGAACTTCAGATTATTTAATTTAAATTAACCTATCAAATGTATTAAATATATAGATATATATAATTAAAAATAGAGCCCCTAGATAAACATATCCAATCGATGTATTTTTAATAAAAGTTACCAATATAAAAAATAGAATATCGAAGTTTTATTTTCCGCTTTATAAAAATGAAAACTAAAATTCTTGTTTTAATATTGACCAATTTTTAAAACGCAACAGCACCAGGGATTAATTTGTATTTAAAAACTAAATGCATGACATAGTTCTATTCTCTTATATATTGACGGCGTGCAAGCAAATAAAATAAAGTTTTCTTTTGAGGACTGACAATTAATTAATGCTATTTAAAATAATAAAAACTAGTTCACCATAAACACACGTTTTCCTAAAGATTTACTTTGAGAACTAAAATATAATTTATGAGTTGTTGATGAGTGTAGGGGCTTGTTTCGTTCCCCTCGATCACCCCCAACATTCCCTGCTATAGCTGTTATTACGTCTTTATCACTTCCAACCGAAAGACAGTGAGACAAGGAGGAAAAGAATATACTGACTGCGCAGATGCAAATTTCTCTTGAAAATACCCCAAGAAAGCCAAAGAAATGCTATCGCTGTCCCACTTCCCACTCTCTTTGTTTGTAACTAAATAAATAGGAAAATACATAATTTTAGTTCGTACCTAGTTTTGTAGGAAAACCTATTTTACAAAAGTGTTGCTTCTCTAATTTGAGATAAACTCGAGAACAGCACGTAATCCAAATCATAAACAGCCTTACTACTAGTCACTGTGGTTGTGTTTCTGATAGCTCTGAGTATCTGGTTGTGTTTCTGATAGCTCTGAGTAGCTGGTTGTGTATTTGATAGCTCTGAGTAGCTGGTTGTGTCTCTGATAGATCTGAGTATCTGGTTGTGTTTCTGATAGCTCTGAGTATCTGGTTGTGTTTCTGATAGCTCTGAGTAGCTAGTTGTGTTTCTGATAGCTCTGAGTAGCTGGATGTGTCTCTGATAGCTCTGAGTAGCTGGATGTGTCTCTGATAGCTCTGAGTAGCTGGATGTGTCTCTGATAGCTCTGAGTAGCTGGATGTGTCTCTGATAGCTCTGAGTAGCTGGATGTGTCTCTGATAGCTCTGAGTAGCTGGATGTGTCTCTGATAGCTCTGAGTAGCTGGATGTGTCTCTGATAGCTCTGAGTAGCTGGATGTGTCTCTGATAGCTCTGAGTAGCTGGATGTGTCTCTGATAGCTCTGAGTAGCTGGATGTGTCTCTGATAGCTCTGAGTAGCTGGATGTGTCTCTGATAGCTCTGAGTAGCTGGATGTGTCTCTGATAGCTCTGAGTAGCTGGATGTGTCTCTGATAGCTCTGAGTAGCTGGATGTGTCTCTGATAGCTCTGAGTAGCTGGATGTGTCTCTGATAGCTCTGAGTAGCTGGATGTGTCTCTGATAGCTCTGAGTAGCTGGATGTGTCTCTGATAGCTCTGAGTAGCTGGATGTGTCTCTGATAGCTCTGAGTAGCTGGATGTGTCTCTGATAGCTCTGAGTAGCTGGATGTGTCTCTGATAGCTCTGAGTAGCTGGATGTGTCTCTGATAGCTCTGAGTAGCTGGATGTGTCTCTGATAGCTCTGAGTAGCTGGATGTGTCTCTGATAGCTCTGAGTAGCTGGATGTGTCTCTGATAGCTCTGAGTAGCTGGATGTGTCTCTGATAGCTCTGAGTAGCTGGTTGTGTCTCTGATAGCTCTGAGTAGCTGGATGTGTCTCTGATAGCTCTGAGTAGCTGGATGTGTCTCTGATAGCTCTGAGTAGCTGACGATCACACACGTACAATGTCCAATCCCACCCTCCCCCACCTAAAATAATCAATTCTTTACGCCTTTGGTTCAAACCCTAACATCTCAATAAATGAGACATCAAGACTACTAAAATAAATGATCATGATGATTTTGAGACGTAACGGGTTGTCAAGCAAACCTCCCAACTTTATTTTATTCAAGTTTCCTTTTGCTCCTAGCTTTGATTGATTTAAAATAAAATCCAGTTTCTACTTGTAAAGTATCTTTCTCTTGATGTCAGTGGTTTGAGGGGGAACATTTGAGGAAACCTATCAAGGGAGCAACGTTTGTATATTTTTCCAGGGGTTCGTGGCCCAAGGTAAGCATGAGGGGCGGAAAGAAACTGGTGGAGTAAGGGAGGGGGGGCTAGAGGAACTGCAAAACGAATATGTAGAGGGGGAAAGTAAGGAGTATCTAGGAAGCCATAAAAGAGAAACATAGTAAGAACATTGTAGGAAGGATAGTACCTGGCATCTACAAAAAAAAAGTTACTAAAATCACCTTTATATATTCATGTCTGATCTGATGTATTCCAATTTTTATAGGAAAAGTCTTTTAGAAAATACAAACTATTTCTTCGGCCAGATATGATGATTACATTTTATGATATTATTATTGTTATTTTATATGATCGATATTAACTATCAAAAGCGACTTGACTTGACATATGAACAGAACCGGTGCAAGAAGTGGACAAAGTGGTCGTCCACCCGGAGCACTGATTTCGAGGGGAAGTCACCCCACCAATTATATAATAATAATAATAATAATAATAATAATAATGCGCGTCTGGGCTACATAATTCGTAGCCCAGTTTGCGGAAATATTAGCCAGTACTAATGTACCGTTTCCAGGGGAAGTACTAATGTACTAATGGTACATCCTTTCCGTGGAGGCTCTTTCTATGTCACGATGAGATGAGATGATGGTGATAGTGAATATGATGGTGATAGCGAGTATGATGGTGATAGTGAGTATGATGGTGATAGTGAGTTTGATGGTGATAGTGAATATGATGGTGATAGTGAGTATGAGGGTGATAGAGAGTATGATGGTGATAGTGAGTATGAGGGTGATAGTGAGTATGATGGTGATAATGAGTATGAGCGTGTGTAGCTATTGGAAACACTTAAACCTAACTTAAGCCTAACTAACCAAACACTGGTGACAGTTGAGATAATTCCCTTTAGGGAACAATACCCAAGGTACCAGTCGGGAATCAAGCCCGCGACCATTAGGCCCATAGCCAGCCAGGTACACTGACCATGACAGCATTGGGCTGGTTGTCATCACACTGATGCTGTATTATAGATATAAAATAACAACTATAAGACACACGTGAATATGCTGCCCTAGGTTGTGTTCCCCAACTAAAATGTTGTGTACACATCTGTCATCATAACCCATACGCACCTCATCCTGCGTGCCTTGATTATTATTTATAATGTTTGGAGATACAAACTAGCCATGATGTTCTTCATTATGTAACTTTCTACATTCTACTGTATGGCCATTCATTTTAAGCCTAAATATCTTTCTCGGCCCTTTGTTCTCAAAGACTCTCATTTTATTACTGTCTCATTATCTTACAGGTAGAGAAAGTATTGTGATCTTCAACTAAATTGAACTCAAGATTTTGATGAATGTCGATATTTCATGACCCCCCCGAATCCGAAAAAGTGGTTCTTGAATTTCCGTCTGTCTGTACCTCCAACTAGAGCTTAAATTATTTTACCGATTGGGCTAAAACTTGGTATTTAGGGTTTTCACAGGGTTTCCCCGAAGAGTTTTTGGAATTGTATATATAGCCCTAAAATTAAGGGTAGTTTATTGAACGGGAAAAAGAGAAATCGTAGATTTTTTCAAAATTGGCTTTAACGATTTTTATTAAATTTCATTTCTTAAAATTTATAATAATTCTAAACAAAATGGCTACTCTCAATATTTCGACAAAATGATTTTAAGGCCTTCGGTTAGTGCGTGAATTACTTTTTTTTTAAATAATATCTCATAAACTATTTGAGATATGAAATTACTTATCATTACAAATATGTAGTTCTATTTATAATACACATATTTTATTTGAGGCATATTTTTATAAAATCAATAATTTTCATGTTATACGCAAATGTATATTTTTTTAAATTTTTCGAACACAAAAGATAAAATATTGCGACCGTAAAAAAATCTAACCCGAAATATTTGTAATGATACTGGTTTGGATTACTATAAATTATGTAAAAGTCATGGATGAAGGTAATTTTTCTTTAAAGTAATATACGTAGACTGTCCTTTTAAGATTCATCCATGAAGAAACACGCGCTTCTCAGAAATAGTGGGTAAAGTATTTCACCTTTAAAATATATTTTTTATACAATATTTCCTGTTAAAAGAACAACTGCGCTATTTCCTGTTAAAAGGAACAACTCCGTAGTATTTGGCGAAGGCGCCAATTCCCTATACCAATAAGAAGCTAGCCTTCACAAAACCTGTCGCCAGGACTCTTTCTATTAGTTAGATTTTACACTGTTGGTGAGGGGAGAAAAACGCAAGGGGTGTGTCATATATTAACCGTTTGTGCGTATCAGCCAGGCAACCGGGATCCAAACATCTACACCGGGATTCAAACGCCCACGCACAAGTCGGTCAGAGCCACACACTGGCAGTCACAGTCTAACACAGTGTAAAATAACTTACATTAATATCACAAGTGTTCATTAATATAAAGCATTTAATTGGAGTTTGTATAGGTGATTAACAGATGTCATTTAATAAACCGTGTGTGAATAAACAGCCATCAACAGTTCTCTTTCTTACATTTATTAATTATACTGTTTTAATTAGTGTTCGAACACGGAGCTATAGATAGCTGGTTAAACGGTATCTTTTCCATACAGTGATGATAGGCGCTCGATCACGGAGCTATAGAAAACCTAAACATCATCACAGAATTATTATATCAGGGAATTAATCCGTAGTGTTTCAATCGACGCCCAAAGTGGGATGATTGATTCCATAGTGTTACATGTTGATGGATGTCGACGTATAATGACACCCCCAAACCCTAAAAAGTGTTTTGTGCAATGCCGTTTTTCTATGTGTCAGTTTAACCCTCTAACCCTCGCACGGGGTAAATATGACCCCAGCAGTGGAATTTTGTTCATACCTATTTGAGGGTTGGTGCTACTGTTCCCTCACTTAGTGTACCTTTATTTTATTGTATGATTCTCAAGGTGACATTGATTTCAGATAGAATCGTGCTTTTGTACCGTTTTATGGTCCGGTTTTCTATACTGGGGTCATATTTACCCCACGCGAGTGTTTGTGTAATGCAGTCTCGGTTTTTCTGTCTGAATTTTTTCTTGTTTAATTTTATTTATTGACTGCTAATATTATTTTTAGTTATTTAATTCTCCATTTCCATGTGGTTTAACAAATTATTATGTCTTATGAAAGAGAACAGCAACGTATACATGGACTTATCGACGATGTTTTAGGTCAAAACTGTGATGAAGAGGAAGATTTGGGAGGCAGTAGTTCAGAAACAGAAGA
>CABFVX010005512.1:0-10265 GCA_902151425.1 Timema shepardi | reverse complement strand
TTAAGATAATTTTCTTTTTTGAAAAAATAAATACAAATAAGTGACTAATGTGTGAGCTAAAAAAAATGGATTTAATATAATAAGTATTTTAATCAAAATATAATATCTAATTACATTAAAATTATGCATATTATTTTATTATTGTGCTTAAGTCATTCTTATTATTAATTTTTTCATCTATTCTAGTAAATAATTTTTCAAAATCTTATATAATTAAATTAAAATTATGCTGGGGTCATAATGACCCCACGCGAGTATTAGTGTAAGAAAATCGCACGCGAGTGTACCAGGGTTAAACTTAAAATTAAGAGTAGTTTAATAAAAGGCGAAAAGAGAAAAAAATCAATTTTCCCAAAACTGGCTCTAACAATTTTGTTTAAAATTCGTATCTAGGCGTTGATTAAGATTATAAATTAACTAGATATTTTCATTTTCCCATGAAAATGACTTTTAGGGTACGTTACAGAAGCAGAAATTTCGTATTTCCGCAACTACTTGAGATACTAAATAACTTATCATTGAAAAATTGTAGTACTATTAAAAATAAAATAACTTTTATATGAAATATATTTTTATAAAACCAACAGTTTCTGAGATATTGGAAAATATATTAATACAATTTTGTGAGCTTTAGTTGTAAAGAGATACTACTTAAGTATTAACACAATAATTCTTCAATGCCATAGAGTAATTAAATATGAGTAAGTCTCTAAAAGTTTATGTTGTTTTTCCTTTAACCTCTTAGGAGAAATGTTTGTACAACAATGATCTATATCTATTTTAGACTCAATAGTCAATATTTACCTTTTTTATTGGTCAAAATTTATAAATGAGGAATTTAAATTCAATGCGATGGCATGGAAATTTGCAACACCTAATAAAATGTAGAAATTTTAACCAGAAGTTGAAATTTTAATACTAAGTGTTGACCCTTGTGGACCCAATATTAATATTTTTTAGCGTTCCAAACATAAAAATGAGGATATTAATTCTTTAAAAATAAAAATTGGTGTGTGTACTTATGTAGGCGCATGAGAAGTTATACTTCTTTGGCATCATTAAATAATCTTTTAATTTATATCAATAAATAATACATACGGATAGTTAACCTCAATTATATTGGAGCACTTGAAAAAGTCTATAAGCACAATTTTTTTCAATAATATTTACGAATAGTAAATAATATTAATCAAAATATTCAATTTAAATCACTACTGAATATAATTTATTAGCACATATATAATTCGCACTTGTATGAAACTAAAACACGTGTTGTGAATGTAGAAACTAGAAACATGTGGATAAATATTTTATATATGGAAACAGTGATCAGAGGCGACGAGCGTACCAACATGCGCGACTAACAGAGGTTCTATTTCTATTTTGTTGGTAGCTTTTTTTTTCGAGACTTAATGAGCGGTTCAGCTTCAACCTGTTACTTTTGTGTTTCAGTGATGCGCGCGCATCTTAAAATTTCACTCTCATCATTTTTTCATAACGCGCCTAAAGAAGTATAACTTCAAAAATTATAAAATTTAAAACCGGGACTAAAAAAAAAAGTTTTACATAAATATAGTGCAATTTATGCTTGGGTTTGCTAGTGTATATTATTTTGTTTCATATATATTATGAGTTTTGGGTAAATATCTCAATTTTTAAACAATAGAGCGAGAAAGTCCGTGTGGAGTTCCGCACCATTAATTTTTTTATTGTCTTGATACAGATTAGAGGCCACGCTTCACATCCATAAAGGATATAATACTCTGCTTGGACAGAATTGAGTAGGTATTTAATGAAATTAACTGGTGTTTGAAAGGTCCCTGAGTATTATAATGAATTTTTTCTTTGAAGTTCGCAGTAAATACCCTTCATTTACCCTTACTGGTATCAGTTTTACCTTGCGGATAACACTTTGACACTAGATTATAAGCTATGCCATACTGGAAACAAGTAAGGTAAGCTTTCTAGTTCTAACTCATTTAAGGTGTTAGTGTAGGGGACGCGAAAAAAGGTCAATTTTTTAAAATATATTTTGGTCGAAAGAAATAAAATATTTCTCTAGTAGAATCATTTAGTTTAATAATCTTCACATGATGACCTAAGTAGTTGTTGAATATCTGTCAAGGGTGTCCTATAATTTTTAAAATTTAATTTATTTGTGCTATTTATCGTGCACTTTCTAAACCGACTGATTATATCATCACACGAGAGTGAGAGTGAAAGGGCCTACCACTTTTTACGGGAGAGTTATTTTCCCATACCTTCCAGGTCTATTTTAATACCACAATCAACATGGGACAGACGGATTTACTTTCCCTCTGAATAAAGTTGGGCTACAGATTTTAATCTCTCAAGAAAAATTCGTCGATCTCGAATGGGTTTGAACCCGTGAACATTGGGTCCTGAGGTGAGCCCTTTATCACAAGACCTCCAAGATCAACTCCTAAAATTTAATGATAACTTTTTATCTTCATTTAATAAGCTTCTCATCTAATGACGCTATGCTCATGATGGACATTCAACAACGGTTGACATCACCATGCGAAGAAAATTAAACTTTGTTTCTACTGGAGAAATATTCGATTTATTTTGTCCAAAAAATTGTTTAGCCATAAAAATTGCAAAAACACTGACCTTTTCTCGCGTACCCTACACTACCACCTTAAGGTGTCGCTCTAGCAAAAAGACTAGACTGCCGATGGCAAGGAGATCGGGGTTAGAATCCCAGTTGGGTGTATTGAGGTGTTCTGGGTATAGTGAAAACTATGTGGGTTCGTATACCCCCAAAAACTTACAAAATAATAGTATATCATTCACAACGCACTGAACTATTTATTTGATTGGTTTTTAAAATGTCTATAAAACGAATACAATGAACTGGTGTTTTTTGAAAACTTAATAACTCGAATATTTTTATAAAATGTTTTTAGAATGTTTTCTAAAGTGTCAAATTTTTATGTTTTCTCTTTAGATTTGTAAAGAATACCCGCATCCAAAGTTGAATTATTTCTGCGAAATGGCTTCCATCTTTTTAAAGTCGAGTGCAAAAGAAAACTAATTAAAGGTAAACTGTTATTCTATGAAATTAGTTGATTAATTTTTCTCTGCATCAGGTATACTAGTTAAAGAGTTTTATATTAATAATTGAAAGTATACATATTTTTAAAGTGATGATTAATTATCAAATATTTCCTAGCTGACTTAAGTGGAAGCTCTGATGTATAGAGAAAGATAAAAGCAACGTAAATTAAATAAATAACTAATCCACGGATGCTCCAATAATGATAGAATAATGAGATAACCAATATTAGTTTGATCTAAATGTTTAGTGTGTTACACTTACAATTAACCGACCCCGTGGTGTGGTGGTTAGTGCACCCGGCTATGATCCTAGTAGTCCTGGGTTCAATTACCGGTTGGGTATTTTTCCCGAAAGGGGAATCACCCCAATGGTCACCAGGGCTTGATTAATTAGGATTAAGTTAGGTTTAGGTGTTTCCACTGGTTCCACACCCTCATACTCACTATAATCTCATCTCATTGGGACATGGAAAGAGTCTCCATGGAAAGGATGTACTGTACGATTAGTACATTTGGGCGTCCCCTGGACAACGGTACATTAGTACTGGCTAGTGTTTACACAAACTGGGCTACAAATGGTTTAGCCTGGACCTGTTTTTTTTAAGCAAATGCGAGTACACTTCCCTTAAATATAGCCTTACTCATACCTAAAACATATAGCTTAATTAATACGTAAGAGCATAGCCCTAAAAGGTAGTAAGACGTGGTATTAAAAATAAAGTTTATGGAATAACATTTCTTGTAAATCTGGCTAGGTAAAAATAGAAAAAATAAGTAATTTTTACCTATTTGAACCACATTTGTTTCATATTTTGTTCTTTTTGCGGATATGATTTTTTTCACCACCCGCCTTCCCCACATATTATATGGGTCCAGTATTAAATTCTAATATACATACCTAATCACACCATTCCCTTACGAGGTAGGCTCAAAAAACAACTCCGTACTTAATCCATCCTCACTAACTTTCTACACATTTCCATATCCTTGATACTTCCTTCGCTTCAATAACATCCATACGCCGAGTCATACATAATTTAAAATTACTACAAGAAAATGTTAAAATTCTAAAAATAATATTTTTAATGCTTGTTGCTAATATATATTTATAGACCTATACAATTATATATAGGTTAAACTTTCCAAACTTTCCATTCTTCACACTAGAATTATTCTTTATCCGCACTTGAAAGCACCAGTTGGAGTTAACAGTTAAAAAAAATAGCTTTATGTTTTGAGGAAAAAAGTATTTTAAATCAATGAAACACAATTTTACAAAAATCCATGTTGTATTTAAAGATGCTTTAAAACGAAATGTTGCGTAGAAATTTCAGTAGATAGTTTGAAATTTGTGTTAAAAAAAGGGTCAAATTTTATTCAACAATAAACTGATTTTTATAAAAGCTGGTATCTTACTATATGAATTAAATTGCAGTGTTTCAATATATAATTTCAAAACAAATCAATTACCTAACCTAACTATTTTCACCTAACCTTTTCAATAGATAATCTAACCTTTTGTCAATAGATAATCTGTTCGAATGTATTGAACTATAAAAATAGCCAAACTCTTATCCTAAGTAAAACAAATGATCAATAGTTTCCAATCAACAACATAATTGTTTAAATTCTGGGCAACCATAGAGGGAATATGGTTTAGCAGAGTATCCTATATACTATTTATGTTGTCAACATCCCTTTTTCTCAACTAATACAAAGCCTACAGCGATGAATGAGGTAACAGTGGATAGGATTTTTTAACCGACTTCTGGCATAACATACTCAGTTTACGTTAAAACAACAACAAAAAAAACTAAATCTTATTTGGGGGGGTGGGGGTGAGGGGGTGGGTTTGAATGTGCGAAAGTTTTGCAAGGGTTTACTGGTTCTATATTAAAGATACACGTTGTTAAAATTATGACAGATGTCAGCTATACATAAAAATGGATTTGTATTTGTTTTCTTCGACACCTCTAGTAAATGCTGGACAAATAAATAGTTGAGTCTCAATACTCAACGTTATATTTTAGGGCAGAACATGACAAATAATTATTTCCCGAGTATTTTGGACTGTGTAAAGTAGACAAATATATATCTAAACCACAGACAAGCAGTATAATATAATTCGTTATAAATCGATTTTTTGGTATATATTCTTCAAATTGAAAATTGATACCTGGTCATGGGAATCAAACCCAGGGCCTTTGTCTTAATACGCCAATGATCTAACCACTGAAATATTCAGGAATCGTCCAGTGTTTGAGGTCATTATTCAATCATATTTTAAGGCAATTTCTGTGATAGACGTGCTGAAATGTGCAACTATACATGTGTAATCAATTAAGGTCTAGAGCTATCAGAACATTGAAGTACTAAGACAAAAATGTCGGGTTCGATTCCTGTGTCAATATGTCATTTTTCAATTTAAATGATATGATTTATAGATGAGGCTCTAACTATAATTATCAAATATAATATCTCTGCTATTTAATCCGACAGTTTTTGTATGATTTTGAAAATTTAGTACAAACACACTAATTTAAAAATGACAACTGGCCATAGTAATCGAACCCGCAACCCCTGGCTATGATACTTGATATCTAAATATAATTTCCATCTCCTAAGCTTCGCTATTCTTGTCCACTTCGTTTACCCTGAAAGGTAGAAGTCTTACCTTGACCGAGTTAATAACTGAGTGTACAAGCGTAAGCCTACTTTCAACCTAATTTAATTTTACCTTTTTACTTTCTCTTGGAGAGAGAAGTATTGTGATCGTCAAAAAATAAATAAAATCAAATTCTATATTTTGATAAATGTCGACGCTTCATAGTCCACTGAAACCTAAAAGTTGTTTTAGTGAGGCCTGTCTCTCTGTATCTCAGCTTAGAAACAAAAACATTCTGCCGATCAGGCTAATTCCAGGTATTTAGGATTTTCATAAAATTCTCCAGAGGAATTTTTGGAATTAGATAGATAACCCTAACGGTAGCACATCTATCCACAAAGTTAAGGGTCTTGGGTTCAATTCCCAAATTTATTATTAGTGAAGTGTGGGTTTACATTTTTCACAGTGATGGAATTATCGACTACGGTATGAGTGTTGTATCTGTTATAAATTTAAGCTAGTTTGTAAGTCATGTGCTGATATAATCAGTCGGTTAAGAAAGTTAAAGCTAACTCAACCTATAAAAACAATTTTTATAATGGTCAATTACTTATCATCGGTATGACAATCACAATAGATCCATACGCGTAGTTTCTAACTAAAGCAACCCCATTTCAAACAAGGGTGATAAGTGCACAGGATATAATATAATAATATTGCACCTCTAGACTACATTACACGTAGCCCAGTAGTGGAAAGATTATTCAGTAGTAATGTAACGTTGCCCGAATGTACTAATCGTACATCCTTTCCGTGGAGACTCATTCCATGTCCTGATGAGACGAGGTGATGGTGATAATGAGTATGAGGGAGATAGTGAGTATGAGAGTGATAGTGAGTATGATAATGTGGAGCCAGTGGAAACTCTTAAACCTAACTTAAGGTTCGGTCGAAGGGACCGCGAATAATTTTACAGTTTTTACAGAATTGAAATGTTTTGGCCAAAATAAATCAAATATTTCTCCAGTAGCAACATAGAGTTTAATTTCCTGCACATGCTAATATCAACATATCTTGAATATCTCTCAAGGGTGTCCTGGAATTTTGTCAAGACTTTTTATATTTATTTAAAAAGTTTTGACAAAATTCCAAGACACCCTTGACAGATATTCAAGATTTATGTTGCTATTAGCACGAGGAGGAAACTAAACTCTATGTTAATACTTGCTAAATATTTTATTTATTTTGGCCAACAAAATGTAATGCTATAAAACCTATAAAATTACTCGCGCTTTCTTCTGCCGCACCTTAAGACTGATTTACTAAACCTTAGTTACCGATTGTGTGAAAAAATACTCAAGGTGCCGGGTATGAAGAGAACTCGGGCCAAGACTTGTAGCCAGGTGCACTGACCGCTACACTAAGGCGCCGGTTTCAGGAATTAGTGAGGTGGACTGTTAAACACTAATACCTTCCCTAAATCCAATTGTTATTGAACCAGTGACTCCGAGGGACGAGGTCAGTTGTAATTATACAGTAAGAAAACTTTCATAGTTGACATTATAAATTAACATTTAGTTTTTGAGAATGTTATTAAAAAATTATATGCTCAAAAATTATTAATTTAGAAGAAAAACATGTGCAGATGAGGCTATAAAAATACAGTTTCTGAGAAAATAATTTTATTGCAAGATTGGTTTTGATAACTACATTCCCAGAAATCTTTAATTTTGATGATATTTCTCATTCCTAACAATGTAATTACTATAACAGTTTCTAGGAAGGATCATTAGTTTGACGTATACAATTATTGTTCCTCATGTTAATGTCCGCTTGATAATGCCCTCTACCAAGCTGGCTATGAACCTGTTTGACAAATCTCATCTTGGTATGGTGCTGCTCTCTAGGTGAAGAAAGTGAAACTGCTTGGATGTCGATGGACTATCGCTAACTTTAAAAAAAATATATATATATTCAGCTTTGTTTTGATTAGAGTAATTTATTTTTGGGGGAAGTTAAAACTATTTACGAATAAAACACACATTATAATAACACACACAAACAAATTTATTTATTTCAAGTTTTTAATAAATAATCAATTGTTACAGATCGTTCTTTTAAGACTCTTAACACAAGTTGATGGACTAATAGCTATCAGAATTTGAGGCATATCTAGGGAACTCCAAACCAGTTTTTCCCTACCCTTCACCCATTGATTTAGGATTGAGAACATGGGATTCGAACCAAAAAAGTAAAAAAGGTATTGATATAGTTTTTCTCATATACTTAAAGTCATTATTTGGTGCCGTCAGGGACATAGCTACCATAAACATGGTGTCATAACCATTGTTTTACTTGCGATCAAAATAATTACAAATTAGTTTTATTATTTTATTTTTGACTTAATTCTAATCCGTTGAATCTGGAGTTGGGGGTCCAATATTTGCCCTAAGAAAGTCAAGCAGACAAATAAACGTAAAACTCTATAAGAAGAAGCTTTAGAGCTAGGAAGTTTTGCCCTTCATTGCAAACTTATAATCCACCTCGGTGACGTAGTTAGCTAACGTGCTAAGTTCTTGTTGAAGCTAAACTGACGAGGACGGGGAGATCGAAGTTCGAATCTCGCTCGGGTGAACTGGAGAGGGTTTTACTAAATGGCTTTCCCCTCTCCCACCCTTGCGTGGTGGGTTCACTTTCTCTATATCCAACCCTTACAATTCCCAACCCAATAGTGTAAATAATACATAAGCGTATAACCCGAACGGGTAGTAAGACACGGTTCAAAGTATTAATATTATTACTATTATAACTTATAAATACAGGATAAGGCATCCTGTAACTAACTTGTATAGTGTCCTGTTTTAGTTGATATATAAAGTAAACAATAATACCTGATCCTCCCTATAAAGTAGATCTAGAACTATCAAATCTACATATTTTCAATAAAACTACATATCTTTGAATATTTATGTTTTATTTTGAATGATAATTCATTTTATAACTTATTTGAAGAAATGAAAGCGTAATAATATCAATAATAAGAATTCACACCAGGGCCATATTTTTGTATTCTTTTTTAGAAAAGGAGAGTTAAACCTGCATCATACAATAAGAAATATATATAAAAAAATCCTCCCTCCTAAAACCCACCTATTGCCCAAAAATTATTCAAAAGAACTAACTACATTTAAATTTAAAAAAAAGTAACGTCATTAAAAGTGCCGAAACATTTTTAGTCCAAACAAGAGGACCAAGAGTTGGGGGAAGGGGAACCGTTAGTTCCATGCTAAGCTAGGTTTAATAAAAAAAAACACTAAGGGTACAGAGATAATTATATAGTGGCACATTGCAGAAATGGAAGGGAAATATTCTCCATCTTTTAATACCAAAACGTGATAGTAAAAGATACAAAATCTAGTAATTTTTTCTATTCCTAATTGTGCCAAAGGCTGCATAAAATTTGATTTTGAATTTTTCTTCTTATGAAACTTTTAAAACATTTACAAAGAGAAAGATAAACATATCAACATACATTAAATAAATTTATGCTATATGATTTATCAGTTTACAAAAACTATTATTGTCGATACTCACCCCCGCCCCCCCTCATACTCACCATCATACTCGCTATCACCCTCATACTCACTATCACCATCACCTCATCTAATCGGGACATGGAAAGATCCTCCACGGAAAGGATGTACGATTAGTACATTCGGGCGTCCCCTGAGCAACGGTACATTAGTATGGGCTAATATTTCCACAAACTGGGCTATGCGGGATTTATCCCAGACCCACAATATTAGTGTCATCATCATCATCTTATGGGACTACATTCATTATAATAATATTATTGTTGTAACGTGAAAACTTTTATTTGTTGGGATCTGATAACGTTGCTTTAGCTTCCTTGATTAACGCGTACCCACGTGCGGTTTCCAACATCCTCCACTTTACCTAACACCTAGCACAGACACAACATCCAGCCTTCTCCCATTAATTCATCATTGGGAAAGATGAAACCCGCGTTTGAACAATGTTAATATTATCGGCCATGCTAGGAAATGAGCCCAGGGCCCGTAGCTTTGCAGACAGACGCGCTACCAGCTCAGCTAAGTACGTACTCGGATGATGGTTGAATTTCAAAACTGATTCAAAACTTCTGATACATAATTTTATAACTATTTTTAAATCAATCTTCCTTAAATTGAATATTTTAGTAACTTGTGTAAAGTCTTTCAATAGTAAAACAAATACAATTTTTTTTACTTTCCATCAATAAATGAGGGAAACTACATTATATAGGAAAAGTTAAGTACACACAAGAGTAAATGTTTGAGTCTCGTTATTTGTGGGGAAAAAATAACAAACTAGATGTTCTCTAATGATCAATAATTAATTATACCATGAGTTTGACTACAAAGCAATAAAAAATATATACATATATACATACACACACATACATACATACACATACATACATATACATACATTATACATACATATATACATACATATATACATACATACATACATACATACATACATACATACATACATACATACATACATACATACA
>CABFVX010005511.1:0-50120 GCA_902151425.1 Timema shepardi | reverse complement strand
CATTGATGCTATCGGGTCTGTTAGAAATGTATTTTACTACGGCTTATCAGGACACTCTAAGCTCCATTGATGCTATCGGGTCTGTTCGAAATGTATTTTACTATGACTCATCAGGACACTCTAAGCTCCATTGATGCTATCGAGCTCGTTCTAAAAGTTGTTTACTATCGCTCGTCAGAACGATTGATAAAGACAAATATCCCAAAAGTGAGCTTATTTAATCCCCAATAGAACTCTTTAGCAACAACTTTTTCAATTAGTTAATCCACTCGTCTTCCTCATTTCACTTGTTATTTTTGACGAACATTAGGACCTCCTTGACTTGAAGTTTTTTCATTTTATTTATCTCCCGGTTCTAGTTTTTTTCTGTTTGTGGTTGCACGCTCGCAGTACATACATTGCCCGTAACGGCAGCAGACAATCTTCCTTCAGTTTTGCTCGACCTGCCCCTCGGGGAAGGGATGGCAAGGAGCTGATTCAGTGCCCTACCCACGGCTGCGATGGGATGGGGCATGTCTCCGGGAACTACGCTACCCACAGAAGGCAAGCCTCCATTAGCAATCTCTATCATTCTAGCACCTGGGTGGTTCCTTTAACGAGATAATAACCGTGACCGTTGTCCAGTAGTCTCTCTATCTACATTTTTTTTTTGTTCTGTCATACGAAATACTTTCCAAATTTGAAGGAGGCTCGTGTAATTTATGTCAGATGCGTCCTTTCAGTAGAGATGGGTAGAATCCTGTATTTCTCGAATCCAATTCTTAATTTTTCTCTTAAATCTTGAGTCCTAGTTTTAATCCTAGAATTTTTTTAAATGTAAAAATGTATTTAAAGTGAAAATATTTAAAATTTAATTTTAAAAAAGTTGTTGAAGGCTTATTGCAATGCCAAATATTTTTTTTATCGTGTCTATTAAATCATAAGCAGCGAAGAGAATTTTTTTATGTAAAATGTATTATATAAATACAATTTTTGTCCTTTTTTGCGATTTTATTGTTCTTTCAACTATACAAGTCTATATATAATTATTATTCCTTTTATAAATTGTTTAAAATTGTAATTTAAAGTTATGGTCTTCATTGTATTTGAGATATTTTTTGAAGTGTTTACAAATCTATAATCTCTCGAATACCATAAGATTAGAGGAATCAAGGATTTTAGCGTCCCATCTCTAGTTCTTTGTTCTGATGTTTTAAACTTGTTGGAGTGCTTAAATGATAACATATTATACCATCAATGTTTCCATAGCATTAAATTTAGGCCCAATATCCTGCTCTGCTATATCAATTTCAAACTGACTGCATCACAAATGTTTACTTCATCAAGTTTAAATTGCATTTGGTAGATTTTTACGTGCCTAAGTCGTCGTTATAATTCTGAACGTGGTAATTTTACTCAAGCTGAAATATCAAAAATAAACAAACTGTTAAATACTGTAGAATGTATTCGTTTACTTTTATCACAGTTTATATAAAACGTTTAATGCTTCAGTGAGTTAAATAATCAGAACAGTCTGACATATGCATGCTCCGAAATTCCCAAGCAATCTGTGTAATATCGTGATCAAATACACAGTTTTGAAACTCTTCCTGGGCAATTATCTGATAAAATAAAATCTCCTTCACTCTTTCAAATCTCGAAAGTATCTGTGTTCTCGTGTATCTCTAGTTTCCGTTTGCATTTGGAGTCAATGCCAATGTTTATTAGGTTGATCGACGTTTTTGGTTATTTTTCAAAAGTTAATATTATTTCATTAAAATAATCCCCTTTTAGAACTTTAGCTATGAGAATTTCCTTCAATCGTGTCAAGTATTCCTGAACGCTGATTTGGTATTGCTTGCAAAATTCTCAGTAGATCATTGTCTATTTTTTTATTGATTGAAAAAAAGGGAAAAGATTCCCTCTATTTCGTATTTATTTTGTAATAATTTAAGTGTCGCCGAACCCTCATTTATTTGGTTGTATTCTTGTTTATTGATTCGTTATTGTTTGGACGCCGTCTTGCACTTGTATTTTTTTTTAATGGCGGGAGGGAAGAACCCTACCACGTGGATTGCAGTAAACAAAATGATTCAATGCCTTAAAATTAAATCCAACCTTTTTTATACCTAGGATTCAATTTAAAAAAGTCCGTACGAGCCAAAAAGTGGGCAGCGTTTTCCTGAAATATTAAGAGCCACCTCACCCCCCTATTTTGGCCGTGACGTAATGTTGACCATGATTGTCTATTCACTGAGGTCAGGTCCTTGCCTTCTCGACTTCCCACCATCTTTTGTGTACTATGACTGTGGACGTTTGTCTCGATGTGCATTTGTTGTCCTGTTTTTTTTAAATTATTGGCTGTTGTAATATTTGTGTGTTGCTATCTGCCTGCTCTACATGTTCCTTGTGTCCAAGTAAAGCTTATTTGAGATCATCCCCTTGGGACACACATGGTAAAACAACCTAGTCGTGCAATTAGAAATGAGCTATGATATAGTGTCCTAGATCAGTAGCTCCATTACCTGTATACATCTACGTGAATGGCAGTTCAAATGTTTTTAAAAAGGAATAGAAATACACTTTTCAAATTAATTCTTATAATTAAATGCTATTGCATAAATGTAACAATATGTAGATTATAAGTTATTTTATAAGATAGTCTTTTTTTGCGGAAATAAAATCTAAAGATAAACTATTTGTATATTTGTCATATTTGTGAGCGTTAATGGTTTAGTTGGAAATAAAGAGATAAGTTTGAGCCTTTTAATTGAAATACTGTTTAAATTATAAGGATCATAACTAGGTAATACTGAATTATCCTTCAAAAGATTCCAAGTACTGCTTTACTGTACTAAATCAAATACCGCCTCTCCCAGGCTACGTGTCGGATCAGTTTGTGTTTATATCCTAGTTTAAGCAATGTAATAAATTAAATACCTCCTTTTCCAGGCTGCATCCCGGATAGTTTGGTAGCTATATCCTTGTTTAAAGCAATGTAATAAATTAAATAAATACCTCCTCTTTTAGACTTCGCCCCGGATAATTTTGGGGCTATACCCTTGTTTAAAGCAATGTAATAATATATATAATAATATCTCCTCTTCCAGGCTGCGTCCCGAATAATTTTGTGGCTATATCCTGGCTTAAAGCAATGTAATAAATTAAATAAATACCTCCTCTCCCAGGCTACGTGCCGGATAATTTTGTGGCTATATACTTGTTTAAAGCAATGTAATAAATCAAACTCTTCCTTTCCAAGTTTACAAGACTGATCAGCTAGGTATTTATTTATGTTGTTGTTTCTAGCCACCTTATGAAATAAAATAACATTTCTCCCAAACTGCAAGCCTGACAAGCAAGGTGGCTGGTTATGTTCCTGTTTCTAGCCACTGTACGAATCAAAATACCTCTTTTCCCAGGCTGAAAGCCTGATAAGTTAGTTGGTTATGTTCCTGTTTCTAGCAACTGTACGAATTAAAATACCTTTTTTCCCAGGCTGCAAGCCTGATCAACTAGGCAATTTAGTTATATTCCTGTTTTTATCCAATGTACGAATTAAATACCTCCTTTCCCAGGCTACAATCCTGATAGCTAGTTGACTATATTCCTGTCTCTAGTATGTATTTCTCCCTCTTCTATGTTGCATGTCAGTTGGTCATGTTTCCGCAGCTTGTCAGGGTGTCCCAGGGCGGACCGTACTCAGATACAGGCTCACTCCCAGGAGCTCAAGTGTCCCACCCCGGGATGCGATGGTTCCGGTCACGTGACAGGAAACTACTCGTCTCACCGCAGCCTTTCCGGGTGTCCTAGAGCCAACAAACCCAAGAGCAAACCCAGGGATGGACAGGATTCTGAACCGCTCAGGTATGTATTTCAGGTCAGTGTAGCAATTGTGTTCATCTATTTTTTTTAGAAGGAAAGCTAAAAAAGGGCCGAACAATTAATTTGACTTACAGTTTTGTTTTTGTTTTTACAAAATACCGGAAGCAAAACATCTTGCATTAAGATTGTGTGATTTAAAGTCATTTAACATTTAAATTATCTAGGTTAAATAATTTATAATGTTTATTATTATTATTATTACTATAGCAATTTTGTGATTACCTCAAAAATTAGGTCAGAAGCTCGTTGAAAGATTTCGGGTAGATAAGATGTGATGCTATAAAACATAAATAAATAAATATTAGCCAAATAATTATGCATCTTTATTTTCTAAAAGTTTCTTCCCACCTGAATGCTATCCTAGCTATACTTGTTGAGACTAAGAAGGATGTTTAAATAGGAACTTTCAGACGAGAAACAAGCTGTTACCTTTACTCCCATTAGACTGAAACCAGGATGCACTGTACGTAGTTAGTTTATTAACCCTCCAAATAACATTGTTTCCTTAACAAATGATATATCAGTGTTAACCAAACTTTACGCCTTCACGTCGTGTACCCCTTTTGGGACCATGGTTTAACCAATATATTCCTTCCAGTTCTTGAAATAAAAAATAAAACTAATAATTGTGATCTTGTAAAGTATAACAAGTCGTTCCAAAACTTTATTGAGACCTTAATGGTAAGCTAAACTAAGTAAGCCATGACAGAGGAAAAGAAAGGATTATAGGAGTCCATTACATTGCGTATAGATTTGCGTTTGTTTATCATACTTAGTATCGTCAAAATATATTTTATGAATGATATAATTCATTTGTCACCGGGTCCTTTGCCCTCGTTCTCGTGACCCAAGGGGCTACACGTACCACAGTTTGGGAAGAGCTGCTCTAGACCAGGGTTTTTGGTTATTCCCGACTCACGACTTTGTAAAGGGTTACAGAGAAATGTGTAATGCAAGCTATATTATAGGCGCTCTAACGTAGGAGTGTAGGTAACTGAAAGCTAGCAAAAGTTACCAAATCTACTCTAATTTCCCCATTTGCCAAACCACATGATCTGCAAAACAATTTGATGAGCTCTGTCATTTTTAACAGTCTTTATTTTCACAATAAACAATATTTGTTTTCAACTACATCGTTTTCTTTTAAGCGGTTTTACATTATTGAAACATTAAGTTATTAGAATAACCGTTTGGATGTTTCTTTTTTTTTGGCTCTGTGGTTCACTTATAAATGCCTTTTAAATTAGAGCTTCTAAAAGGCTGCGTTCTATTCACAAATTAAGATGGTGAACCAGATGAAACGAAGTCCATTGATGACGTCACACAAATTGGGTTCGGTCATGTCTATGCACATGTGTTTACAAAATAAAAATGTTTTATTTCTAAACCAATATTATGTATGGGTTTTTTCTATAATCTGTAAAAACTAAAAACACATTTATACATTTTGGTGGCAATATTAATAAAATACGAGTGTGAATATAATTATGTTTAATTTTTTTATTTCTACCTGATTCGGTGAACGCATGGTCTAAGGCGTCACTCTCGCATTACACTATACTGCCGATGACAGGGAGATCTGGTTTGAATTCCAGTCGGGTGTACTGAGGGGGGTTTATCCTAAATGGTTTAACATTTTCTCTCTACGCAAATGCGGGTATGGTTCCTTTAAAATTCAACTTTATCTATCCCTAGCTAATTATCGTAATTAGTACATAAATCGTATAGCCTGCACAGGTAGTAAAACGTGGTGATAAAAAAGTATTATTTCATGCGCATCATGTCGCCACAGTCGTGAAACAAATATATATTAATTTTATTAATGTGTTCTGTTTTATTCTTTCACTGAGTTACTAAATGGCCAATTATACGGTAATCCTTAAATAAGTATTATTATAATCGTTTGATAAGACTTTTTATTGATAATATAGTACTACAAAGACAATAATAATTATTCCCACAAAGGTTTACATTAGTGACTTTCAACCAATGTTTTCAATACAAATCTTCTGCTAGCTGTCAGATACCCCCACTCCTGTGCGGAATGGACTCAAATTTTCACCTTTTTTTTGACATTTCAAAAGGTAATAAACACTAATGGCGTATCCATCCATCCCACAATTATTGTTGGTAATTTTAACACGTAAAGTAAAATCGCATCGCTTGTTTAAAAGCCAAGACGAAGTATCCTTAGCAGTTGTATTAAAAGAGGCATACCAATATAACCTTGACCCTCCCGACTCTTTTTCAAGGTCACAAACCGAGTGATGAGTATTGTTATCGTTGTGAAATTTAAAAAAAACTATCAGAACGTGTCCTGACGACTAGTTCTCTGTAAGATTGTGATTGGTCCCCACACCTCGTGAAGGGGGCGTATATTCGGCTGGCATGCGGCTTGTTGGCAGTGCCGGATTTAAGAGGGGGAAGATCGCCCCGGGGTCTCCACAAACATAGGGCCCCCACAATAAAGAAAACATTAACTCTAATTCTCTATTGTAGATGCCTTCTTGTTTTGTGCCTACAATAATGTTTTCCTGCATGAAATAATTAGGTAACAAATTGATGGATGTAGAGTTAATATAAAGGAGAAAAATCCTGCCGGCACTTGAAAGATTTACCGGGGAAGTTCCAGTTGATTATCCAGTAACTAAACAGTTGCTTGGTGTTTAGCTTTTCTCAGACACAGAGGAACACAGGGGATGTCCTTGTGATCATAAGGACAGTTTTCCAGTTGTATAAACAAAAGTTAGTGGAGTAATTATGAACTATGAAGGGTTCCCTACACCGTATGACCCACCACCTTGGAAACAAGAGAGGTGGATTGTGGGTGATGGGCCCTCAGATTCAAGATGGAGAAAGGCGGCTGCCCTGCAGCCCTCTGGTACCATCGGGGTGACGGAGTTCCCCGGCAGGAATGGGAATAGAGTAGTTGAGCTAGATTAGTTTAGCTTAGTTTAGTAGTTAAAATAGCTAAATTAGGGACGGGGGAAACTAGGTAGGGGGTATATTATGAAATTCAACTGCCAAGGGTGCAAGGAAGGGTGTAAACGGAAGTGTGGTGGCTAGAAAGTAGGTGGGGCACCAACTCCGATAGAGTGCCTACCCAGGTGGTGGATATGGGGATGCCCACCTCTGCTGGGTGCTTGGCGGACTCGGGAGTGAAATCCCGGGCACTGTGAAGGGCCCATCGGGGGACAGTACTGGGGGCGTAATATACCTGGGGTGGACCAAATGAAACTAGAGGTAGTTGAATTTCAATTAAACCAAGAACCAAAATCCGTGTTGTAATGTTTAAAAGGAAATTCATATTGTAATTGTATAAGTAAAGTCCAAATTATGTAGGAAAATGGACCGGATTTAAAGTTTGTAAGATACCGGGCTTGTAAACACTGAATAAATAAAAAATATATCATTTATATGGGTTTATAGTGGCGCAGTGTATGCTGACCTGAGGCCCTCACGTACATAAATCCGGCACTGCTTATTGGCATCTTGACTCTAGAACTTTCTATCTTTACCTTTCAACAATAAATTCCCCTACTTGACTGATTCACCTTTTTAACGTTATGAATGCTGTTCCATTAAATTTTATACTTATCCTTTTCATTCCTAAATGCTAAACAAACCAACCCTTGATGGTTATTGTGGCCTTTCAACTGTCGTGAAACCCGCCTCGGTGGCGTAGTTGGCTAACGCGCTTGTCGTGTTAAGCTCGACTGCTGAGGACGGGGAGATCGAGGTTCGAATCTCGGTCGGGTGAACTGGGGTTGGTTTTTCATAAATGTTTTTCCACTCTCCTTCCACGCAAATGCGGGTTCACTTACTCTAATTCAACCTTCCCAATTCCTAATCCATTAGAGTAATTAGTACTTAAAGCATATAACCCGAACGGGTAGTAATACGTGGTGCTAAATATAAATAAATAAATAACTGTCGTAAATGCTTAATTTACCGTGAACGGAATATGGAAAACAATTTATTGTGATATTCTGGTGTCAGGACAATGACACTTACGAGCCCGTCTCATCCAACTGATATTCAGGTAGGTAATACAGCAGGAACCATCCGTCATAATGTAGTGAGGTTGTCTGTATTCTACTTTAAAAACAGTGGAATTGAGAGCAGTGAAACGGTTTTGATATATTTAAAAAAATACATTTAAAATTAGAGGAATAATTATTTAAAATACCCGCTTCGGTTGCCGCATAGTCTAAGGCGTAACTCACGTAGTAGACTAGTCTGCTGATGACGAGGAGGTCAGGGTTAAAATCCCGGTCATCTGTAATAAGTATATTTTGATAAATGGTTTCCCTAACCTCCCTCCATGAAAATACGGGTACACTTCATCTAAAGTAATCCTTCCTCATTCCTAGCACACTAGGGTAATTAGTACATAGACATATAAAGCTAACGGTTAGTATTCGGTAATAAATCACTGGTTGGGGACCACTGCTTCTACTAACCTTGTATGTTACTAACACCCTCTTTACTAACAGATGTCCCATACCAGGATGTGATGGGTCCGGCCATGCGACGGGGAAGTTCTTGTCTCATAGAAGGTAGGTTGGTTCACCTCTGTGCACAGCCATTATGTCACTGTTTAGTTTACATCGTACTCTAGTACAGATTAGTACACTCCTGGGCCTAGATTCAGCACACGTACTATATTATTGTAACTTATTTAATGTGTCTTACAATTCAATTTTCACGGGAAGAGAACTTATCTTACGGCCAGGTGTTGATTTTCATTCCTTGAGGGTTGACCTTATTGCATGGAGGTAAATGTTGGCCTGTAATGGTTAGAAAGCTTACCTCAGTCTAAGCTACACGGTATTGGATTCGAGTCCCAGCTTGGTTGAAAAATGTACCAGCGGTGAAATTGAAAGTTAAATTTCACAGCGAAGAACAGGGTCCGGATTTGTATGATATGGTTATCAAATAAGATGGTGCCGGCTTCAAATGAACTTTGTACACTCTTTACTTTTGTAGTAGGGAAATCCCCATTCCTGCTGAAGCTCTGCAACTAAGCTGGCTTGATTATTGTTGAAGGGGGTAGCTATTGCTTCTGAAGCAGGTATTTCTTAAATCAATTTTCATGTCAAGAGTGTATTAATTGATAAGGTTTTTAATCGCATACGGATATATATTTGTTTCGATTTGTAAAGGGTTTACTTGTTCTATTCATGTGCATTCTTTACGAGTTTTGGTTTAATTCTATGTAATTTTTTGTTGTAAATTTGAGGCCATATTTTGTAACATTTTGGGTGTAATTATATTGGTCATTCTTAAGGTCATCCAAATCCGGACCCTTAAGGGGATCTAGTTTGTATCCACAGCACATGTCTGCCCACTGTCGACATATCGGCCCACTGTCCACATATCGGCCCACTGTCCACGTGTCTACCCACTGTCCACATATCGGCCCACTGTCCACATATCGGCCCACTGTCCACATATCGGCCCACTGTCCACATGTCTACCCACTGTCCACGTGTCTGTCCCCCTAACCGTGTGTGGTTCTCCCCTCGCGCAGCGCCTCGGGCTGTCCCATCGCCAACCGCAACAAACTGCGGGTGCTGGAGAACGGCGGCACCGTGGAGCAGCACAAGGCGGCGGTGGCGGCGGCGACGGCCATGAAGTTTGAGGGCGTCAACTGTCCGACACCAGGCTGCGACGGTACGGGTCACATCAACGGATCGTTCCTCACGCACCGTTCCCTCTCCGGGTGTCCCATGGCCGGGCAGACTACCCTCAAGAAGAACAAATACCCCCACGATGACATGAGCAACATGTACCCTAAACCTCCCACCGGTAAGTCCAACCACAAGCTTCAGATAGAGAGAGGGTGCAGGGGTGTGTACCTCGTGTGATAGTGTTGTCGAATGAGCGTTCACATTTCAACAGAACGAAAAAATAACGTCAGAACAGATAAAGATCAACCAAAAACCCTGCTGATATGTCGTGGAGCCAACAGTCGAGATAAATGTGTGGCCTTACTTATTTGTTTGTTACCCGTTTTGTCTTTACACATATGTACTCTTCATTTACCCTGAATGGCTATACCCTCATTTTGGTAGGAAGCTCCTTCTGGAAGCCTTATTTTGTAACAGAATCCTACTGTATAGTAGTACTTAGGTTAGCATTGAGGAGTTTTTTAAGAAGGGGATGGAAGTTACATATTTTTAGTTTTTATAGCAAAAATCATTTTGTTCAAAATGTATAAAGCATTACTTTACTAAATACGCCTAGTTTAATTTTCCACGCATTTCAGTATTTACAGTTCTTGAATATTGTCAGAGGCTTATTGGTATTCGAACAATATTTTTTCAGTTATTTTAAAGATGCCACTATGCCCATGAGAGATCTTCAAGAACTGTTGAGATTACGATGTAGTAAACTAAACTAAACTTATCTAGTGAAGCAATATTTTATTTATTTTAGTTAAAAAGGTTTTATAATATAAAAACTGTAAAAAAATATGGGCATCAACTAGCATTTCTTTCTACTCCACCTTAATATTAATACAAATACAATTACAATTACAATGAGTTTAATTAGTTGAGTCAATTGGCTATACATTCTAATCATCGGGCTTATTCCTTATATTACATTGGTACACCCATACACCCATGGATAGGGGGACGAGGGAGAAATAGGCTTATCGCCTCTTCCCTCATTTTCCCCCTCTAAGATCGTAAATAGTTTTTAATAAGAGCCTAAAATATATTAGGCACGACTATAAAACATAACATGGAAGATGGGTCGAATACGTAGGCTCCCCTAAACTTCCCAAATGGAAAAAAAATTAAGGAAAAATATATTTCATACATTATAAATTATATGCCCCCCTTTTCATACCCTCACCCTAATATAAACTTCTGGTCACGCCACCATGATACTGTGTACTTCTCGACAAAATAAATAAAATCTATTTAAAAACGCTTGTTGTAATTAATAGTGTGGCCTTGAACAAATCACTGATAGTTAAGGTTATCTCTCAGTTGATTTTGAGTTTTTGGTTATTTGACGTCGATGAATCTGGCTATGATATTGACCAATTCAGGAGGTCCTTGGTGCTATCACACTTGGTACGAGTTCCCATCCTGGGTTCTGTTTTCTTCCTTCCTGTCATTGGTGCATGCCCTCTGCATTGTGCTTATCCTCGCGATGTTGCTCATGTCACCCTCCCAACCCCCTACAGCTTTTATTTTACCCAGTAAAAAACACAAAACTGTATAACTTAAAAAAAACATTCCCTGTAGTTTTAATGAATCAGTTTCAAAAGTGAGACATTATTTTCTGCTATCGCTGTCTCCCTCACATATATTTTTCCTCCCTCCTTCTTTAGAAACAATAAATGAGGAAAACAAACCAAAGGGTGTCTAGGAAAGTTTCCATAAAGAAAGCACGTTTCTGAAGAAAACTTCTAAATATTCTAATATCCTATTTTAATAGGAAAGACCTAACTAAGTCAATTCAATTAATGTAAACACACAGGTTGCAAATTATTGTATTTATGGCATCAGAGCATGCAATAAACGATTGTAATTAAAAGTTTTAGTTACAATCTTTTATTGTATACTTGGCAGTATAACAGCCCTTACGCGTTGCAGATGGTAGAAATAGCTGATACCTTGTGATAATAATTGATCGATCAGATGTAGCTGACGATTTTCACAAGTCTATCACAGACTCTGCTCTAAAATATAAGTGAAAAATCACCCTGAAAATTTTCAATTGATGAAATGTGGGGATCCCCCCTTCACAGTAATAAATTAAATGCCGAGGGTAAAAAAAAAGTGTTAGTTTCATATAAGGCCCTTTCAATGAAATTTGTTCTTTAGTTTCATCATAAAATAAATGCTACCAACATTTGTTCTAAATATCTCTCTTTCACATTATCTAGTAAAACAGAATGTCGTAGTTGATGTGATTAAAACCAGTCTTTGTCAAACACATGCTTCCCTTATGGAGACTTGCCTTAGCTACGGTTTGTGGCTTCCATAGTTCTGTTGCTAAGGTCAATACAACATTGGTGGTGAGGTAGAATATCGAGAGGGAGGAAGATGAAATATTCAAAATGTCATCACAGTTATACACTGAAGGTAAATGTAGAGATTTACCTAATCTTTAGGAAATTAGGTTAGCAAAACTAATTACTTTAATCTCTCAGTTATTCGGGGTACTTTGCTCTGCCATGGCATATATCTTTAGTTAACATACTTACTAGTGTTTATTTTATCTCATCTGTGAACCAATTAATTTAATTAGATATCTAATCATGTTACAAAAATTTAAATCTCTAAGAACTTTTTTTTTTAAACTAAACAGCCATTGTACGTGTACATCTTTACAATTAAAGGTCTTATCTTGACTAATTACACCTTGGCCCTGTCTTATAAGCTACACTATAGTGGAACCAAGCACAATAAACTTGCTGATTTACAGGGCCAACAGGGTGTAGGCATACGTCATTTCAAGTGGGCAATCCTACACATCTATATTTAATCCCTTATTTTTTGTTCATAATATAAAATTATATTTAGTTGTTATAGAATTGCTTGTGGAATGTAATGTATATGTTAGATCAAGTATAGCTTAGGTAAGAAAAACCAATGAATGCTGACTGTACCAATTATATGCATGATTTATCATAGTGCTTTATTTCCTCTTTGATAACATTCTATTATATATATATCCATAAGTAACTAACAGTTGAATTTTCATTTTTTAATTATTATTTTTTAAAAGCCTTAGTGTTTTTTCTAAATATCTCTCAGGCTAGATGACAAACAGGCCGTGGATAGAATTGAAATTACTTCTAAAAATAATAATTGTTTGATTTTATTGCAACAATTAAATAGGTACATATTTTTTCAATACAATTTTGAAATATTCTACAATACTTTCCATATTTTCCTAATTGAATAATAATTATTATTCAAGATGTTTCAAATGGTATTTTAACCTAGTTCACTTATTTTACTGTTCACTTATAGGAGCTATACAGATACGTGATGGACTAAACTGATAAGCTCATGTCTGTACAAATAAAACTAACATTGAATTAATGTTTTTAAAAGGCTTTTATTAAAATTTCATAACACAGACAATATTAAAAAACATTTGAAAAGTATTCTAAAAAATCTCATTGCATTTCCAGATGACTGTTATACACATTTAATACATCTTAGTATCAACCAAGATGTTTCTCTGACCCAATAATCTTATAAATCATCAAATTCATTCATGTACTGATTACAGCCTATGACCAGGTCAACTTCTTAAAATGCCTCCATCTTTCTCTGTTCCTCCACCTCTCTTACCCATTATTGGTTTCCGTCGCTCTCCTCTCGTTCACACACTTTTTGCTATCTGCTCTTTCCATTTCTTTCTTGGTTTCCTTTGTGGTATTTTCCCAACTAACTTCATTTTCATAATACTCCTTGGGATTTTTTCCTTTTCCATCTTTATTATATGTCAATGCTATCTCACCCTTGTTTTCTCTATTATCTCATTTACTCATTACATCCTCGATACATAAACATACCATATCACCATTTCTTCCTCTACTATCTCGTGTAATCCAACATCTTTGTTGAGTGACCATATCATCTCACCCTTGCTTCCTATACTATCTCGTGTAATCTAACATCCTCGTTGAGTGACCATACCATCTCACCCTTGCTTTCTCTACTATCTCGTGTAATCTAACATCTTTGTTGAGTGACCATACCATCTCACCCTTGCTTCCTCTACTATCTCGTGTAATCCAACATCCTCATTGCATGACCATACCATCTCACCCTTGCTTTCTCTACTATTTCGTGTAATCTAACATCCTCATTGCATGACCATACCATCTCACCCTTGCTTTCTCTACTATCTCGTGTAATCTAACATTCTTGTTGAGTGACCATACCATCTCACCCTTGCTTCCTCTACTATCTCGTGTAATCCAACATCTTTGTTGAGTGACCATACCATCTCACCCTTGCTTCCTCTACTATCTCGTGTAATCCAACATCCTCATTGCATGACCATACCATCTCACCCTTGCTTCCTCTACTATCTCATATAATCTAACATCCTTGTTGAGTGACCATATCATCTCATCCTTGCTTCCTCTACTATATCATATTCTTCCTATACTCCAACACATTCCATAACACCTTCATTCTTAGTTCATAACACAATGTTTTTCCTTGTGACAACCAGCATGCACCTCAAAACTTCAAACACATGACCTCCACTCTTCTGGCATCGCTTTAGTCAAATGTCCTTGTTTCTGCTGTAAATGTGACTATGGGTACATAGCACGCCCTGAACAACACTTCCTTACACTTCAAGGGCACTTCATTTCTCCATAGCAGGTATATTACACACTTATACAACAACTCTCCCTACTGTCCTCTTTTCATTAAATCCTCTCTACTTCCACCATTCGCCTCAATCACGCTTACAAGATATTTTACATTCTGTACTTTTCACAGCTCTACCACATCCAACTTAGGCCTTATATTCTACCTTGTCATCACCATCACTTCACTTTTACCATGGTATATTTCATTCCACACTCTTTCATTTCCTCAGTCCATCCTTGTAGTTGTTTCTGCACTTCTTCAATACCTAAATCTTTTAATCAGTTCAAAACAAATTTAAAAAAATTCCAAATGTAGGTTTTATTAAACATTGTAATTTTTATTTGATTTCCACCTAGTGTCTTGTTTCTGTGTTGGTTTTGATCTGTTTATTTATCTCAGGCCTATGAATCCATAAAGTTAGTTTGAAATAGTAATTTATGTTTTTTTTTGTTATAATGTTTGTTCTCTTTACTAGGAATTTTCTTCATCTTTTTGCTAAATTATTTTATTTTTATTTTTGTTATAAATAGCCCCTTTCCTGACCTTGAGCTTTGGGGAGACCATTTACTTTTGAAGGTAAGGAAAAAAATAAGTTCCTTGTTTCGCGATTGTTATTTTTTTGTTTGGTTTGCATGGGTTTTTTTTCTTTTCTTTTTTCTTTTTTTTTTCAAAACTCTTTAATCTGTATTGTTCAAACACAACAATGTGTTATCAAACCATTGTTAATAATAAGTAGTGCAAATATGAAATATCAGGGACAAGAAATGTTCGTTATTAATGGTCAAAACTGTTTGATGTTTAATCTATAAAGCTAACGAATGAAAATATATATTAATTTGTAACAGTGGCGTGTCATGGAGTGTTGACAGGGCAGGCATAGTTATTTTAAGATGGGAGAAAAGGGTAAAAAAAATATTTCTGGCCATACAAATTTCAATAGTTCTTGGATATTTATAATGGGTAATGTGTAATTTTACAAAAACCTTTTCTGATCAAATACCGCGATACTCATGACAAATGAAGGTGCAAGGGAAAAGGGAGTAAAGTCACAATACACACATTTTTCAGAACAACTTTTACATCCCAAACACCATAAGAACCCCAGCAAATACATCTTTTAATTAATTTAAATATTATAGTGACCTCTTCTAACCATAATCTAAAGTGTATTAGAAAGGTCTCATGATTTTCTAAAAGATGGTAGCACTAACTCACTTTAAATAAAATTGTAGTTCCTCCCCCTCCCCCCCTTTCCCTCTATACACTTAAAAAATTCAAGAACTGTTAAGATAGCTAGGCGTAAAAATTAAATTAAACTTATCTACTGAAGCAATATTTTATTTATTTTTGCCAGAAAATGTTTTTTTTTTCATAGAAAGTGAAATTGTACATGTGATATGTTTATCACTCAATGGTCAGGTATCAACATTCCCATGTGAGTTATGTAGTGGAGAACCCATGTATAATTATGGTCAAATGGGAACGTAGTGGGAGAAAACATATTATCACAGGTAGAGTTATAACAAGCATTGCTTACCCTGGAAACACTACACGACATGGCACTGATATATATATCGTGGCTAAAGGAGTGTCTACTGCATTCTAGCTTGGACTCTACTAATCAACCAACTGCTTAACTCCACATATTAATGCGACTACAAAATAACAACTGTGTGTTGTATGGTAACATCTCTAATCAGAAAATAATAGATAAATTAGTTGTTTTAACAACTGCTACATAATATTAGTTATATTTTCAGGTATAAAAAAGTGGTAAGTTCTACTATAATACAATCAATGTTGAATCAGTACATGAAAGAAGATCAAAAACAGTTTCTAGTTGTCCTGTAAAGCCCAATGGTTGACAAATCAAATTGGTATACACAAACCATCTTGCCCCAAATCATCTTGCCACAAACCAGCTTACCACAAACCATCTTCCATCTTGCCCCAAACCATCTTACCCCAAACCATTGTACCCCAAACCATCTTGCCACAAACCATCTTACCACAAACCATCTTGCCCCAAACCATCTTACCACAAACCATTGTACCCCAAACCATTGTACCCCAAACCATCTTGCCACAAACCATCTTGCCCCAAACCATCTTTCCACAAACCATCTTGCCACAAACCATCTTGCCCCATGTGAAAACTCTCCACAAGACGTCACTGAGAAGCCAAACCTTCTACAGGTAGTAGAACCAACGAAATTGATGTTAGTGTGTCAAAGTATCCATGGATTCCCAGAGAACCTATCGATCTAATAAAGTTATCTAAAGAAGATTGTCTCCCATTTAATAATATAAATTTCATGTTCCTTATTAATAAGACAATGATAACTTGAAGATATGTTATCAAGTTTGGCTTTATATGAGCAATAATTCTTCCATCACCCACTTTGAGGGGCCTCTTGGTCTAAGACGTCACTCTCGCAATAGACTAGACTACCAATGACAGGGACATCGTGTTTCGATCCCGGTTGGGTGTGGTAAGAGTGAGTTTTCCTAAAATGGTTTTCCACTTCCCTTTCACGCAAACGAGAGTACACTTCTTCTAAATTATAACTAATAGCATCTAACATATTAGTGTAATTAGTTTATGTGCGTATAACTCGAATGGGTAGTAATATGGTGTGCTAAAAAAAACCTTAGTAGGTGAATTTATAGAAACTATATAGATAGAGTTTCTTATGTCATATAAAAGTGGCTGCAGTATCTAAAGAAAGGTCTTGAGCTATAGATTTGCACAAAAAACCACAAAACGTCTGAACCAACGCTGGGCTTGAACGAACAATAAAGTTGACATAGGCCATTTCTCGCCTAAGTTGAACGACCAGTATTTAAAATTAATACGCTGTAAACTGAGATTATTTCTATAATCCTTCATGAATCACATTACTGTAGTAACCAGAACATCAAAATATTTATAATTGTCACATCCTCGTGTAGTAGGATCCCAAAACAATCGGTTGCTAGTACCTTTTCTTCTTCTAGTCCAAAATATGACGATAATGTCGACTGCAATCTCATTTGATTCATCGCTCTTTAATCTTTTAGCCACAGTAACCAAAGGTTTTGTTCACTGTCGAGCTCATGATTGGATACCATACACTTGGCACTTTTGAAAAATAACCCACTGGGGAATCGAACCAAAATTGGTTGTGCTACGTTTTAAAGAGGGCCGGCTCTAGGGTTTCTTGTGCCCCAGGTGTATTCTGTATAATATAAATAAACCGTAACCATTTAGTAACGCGAAATAGAACTAATAATAGATTGGCAAAATACCGGATAAAAATAGAAATAAATATAATAAAAAAAGAGAGAAAGAAATCAAAAATAAGCATTTGCCATCCTTCAATCAATGAGTGCAACAATATAATTCCTTTTCTCCAAATATTTCCGGAAGCTTTAGTTAAAATATCAAAGTGATTTGCCAACAAAACGACCTCGAACATATCTTTTTAAACATCATCATTAGATTATTAATCTTGAGATTGATTTGCTACAGCTCTCCATTTTTACCCATCCTGGACCAATATTTGTTTACATCTTTGTAACTTCTTCTGCTAACATCGTCCGCTATCTGATCCATTTACTCCAAACTTGGTCTTCCTCTTGAATTCCTCCCTTCCACATCTTGGTCAAACAATCGTAGTGTCTCGGTATATGGCCTATTATGTTAGCTCTTCTTTGTCGTGTGTCGTTCCAAAGTTTCCTTTCTTCATTTTCTTTTATTAGCACTTCTCTGTTTGACACCATCTGAATCAAGGGTCCACGATTCACATCCGTAAAGCCCCAACGCTTCAAAAGTCTTTAGGAAAGTTTTGTTATTGACTCAAATATTTAGATGTCATTTCATTATTTAGAGACAAATATTAGCGTATTTAATTTAAATAGTTTTAAACGCTTAAAAAAATACATTTTGTTATAAAGCACCTTTAGGACATATGTGAACACCAAGGTTTGGCTAATATCTCCAATAAGTATTGCCTGCTCATCGGAGGTTGGGAACAGGACAAGTAGGTACAAACCCCACATCACTCAACCTGTTCCAGAGGAAACCTGAGCGACCAACAGCTTGTGATGTGTTCCAGGTATGGAGGGCCCCATGGTGGGTCCAGGTGGAGAGGACTTGGTCACCTTGGAGGCTGAGATCACGGAGCTGCAGAGAGAAAACGCCAGAGTTGAGTCGCAGATGTTGAGACTCCGCACAGACATCACTGCCATGGAGGCCCACCTCAGGCAGGGGGATAAGGTAGGCCCATCTCAGACAGGGGGATAAGGTAGGCACCCTTCAGGCAAGGAGATAAGGTAGGCCCACCTCAGGCAGAGAGATAACATTGCATTCTTATGTTGGGAGTCAGGATGGGATCAACATGAAGAACAAAGTGTACATCAAATTTAGGAGGCACGGAGACAGAAACACATGGCTGCAACTAGGAACTTTCGGAAGTCATAGGATGGCCACCTAGCTTATTATGACATTCTTAGTCTTGAAACAATGGCTTCTATACTGTGAGCATGCAAACAGCTGTTTCATGACACGGAGTTGTGTCCGGTACTTCATCAGAGGATAAAGGCTCACTTATATTTTATTCATTCCTTTGTATTTCCCTATATATTTAATTCATCCCGACCTCGAATTTGCATGCTCACAGTATAGAAGCCATTGTTTCAAGACTGAGAATGTCATCATAAGCTAGGTGGCCGTCCTATGACTTCCGAAAGTTCCTAGTTGCAGCCATGTGTTTCTGTATCCGTGCCTCCTAAATTTGATTTATACTCCATTCATGGTAGGAACTACTCTCTGAAAGGTATTTTTTCCTACCAATATCCTACTATATAATAGATTTCTGGTAGGGAAAAAGGCCTTTCAGAAAACAATTCCTACGGTGAATGGACTTTACACTCTGTTCTTCGTGTTGGTCCCCTTTCGGCTCCCAACACTAAGTTAGTTTTATTTATTTATATATATCTATACCTTAATGACCAACAATTACCACCCTTTAATATGTTTCTTCTAGTAGAAATTTACAATGAAAAGTAACAAATTTTTTTTAAACAAAAATTTATATGCATAAGTTTAAAAATTTTAAGTGAATAAGCATTTGGTAACTATTTATAAAATGTCAAGCCTTCCTAAGGACCTTTGTTTAGCATAATTTTGTTTGTTCTCATTTAGCATAAGTATTATACCATGGTACAATTAAGCCCAAAGGCTATTTTTTTGTTTTATTATCTCCCTATATCAATTCTTATACTCAAATCTATATTCTAGTTATTATATTTTGGGCAGGCTATGTTGTAATCTTTGCAAGCACTCCAAATATAAATTAATTCACCTATGTACTCAATAAATAAGCTATTATGGTTGTTAAGTATGGTTATAGCCGCAACTAAATATAGTATTCTCTAAATGAGTGAAGAACAATCCTGAGCACGGCACGGCTCTTGGATATCTAATTGGTAAGAGCATTGTCGTACTAAGCCAAAGGTTTGATTCCCGTGTCCAGGAGTAATTTGTCTATCTAAAGAAGGTAAATTCATCTAGTTAATTTAAATTTAACAAACAGACGCAGCAAAAGGCTGTAAACGGTCGTTGATAATGATGATGATTTCATATGTATGAATATGACAAACCTGAGTGCTTATTCCTTGTTTAATGAATTTTGTTTCCAACAGAATGATAACGCACTAAGTGTAATCCACTGGCTAAACAACTTCCAACAGCCGGTGTATTTTTCTCCTGGGAAAGATGAATACTTAATGAAGAATGCAATGCAGCTAGCAACCTATCATAATGAATGTAGCACATACTAATTGGCTCTTGGACGTTCCACGAAACAAAAGGTGATTCTATCACTTGTTATTTATTCCAAGATAAGAGTGGAATTTGGGATTTAATTACCCTATTGGATCTATTTATAATATAAAACCAATTATTACTCAATTATATGAAGGTGGGATAGTAATGAACACAAGTTAATGTTCATATTTTTTAGTTTTTAAAGCATGTTTTTTTTTTGGTCAAAATAAATCAAATATTGCATGAATACATATGTTTAGTTTAAATTTCTACACATAGTAATACCAACACTTCTTGAATAAGTGCCGTGGGTATCTTAAAATTTAATGAGAATCTTTTTTAAAAATAAGAGAAAATTAACATATAATTTCAGTATACCCGTAACAAATATTCAAGAACTTTTGTTATTATGTTTTGTAGAATATTAAGTTAAACATATTTACTAAAGCTCCATTTGGGTAAAAAAAGAAATGTTATAAAAACGGCAAAAATACTGGCCTTATCTTGTGTTACTTTCCTACCTTAATATGTTAAATATACATTTTAAAATAGGTAGAAAATTAAATTACTAATTTTATATGTAACTAGCAATCCTTTTAAATAATTTGATTATGTTTTTAACTTATTTCTATTTATGGCAGAAATAATAAAATCGTGAATTATCACAAAACAAGTATAGGCGACTTACTTAACTTTATTTAATTGATGTACACTAAGTCTTTTCAGAGCTTTAGCATGTTTAGTGTTGACAAAACAGAAATTATGCTTGATTAATATTAATTTATTTTGTAGTTAAAACCTCTAAAGTCATAAATTATAAGGTTGTTTCTACTAATTGATGATAAGTTTAATTAAACAATCTTATATTACCTATAACTAACTCTCTGGCTTTAAGAAACTCAAAAGTTCATGGCTTCCAATACATAATCTCACCCATTCAACCCTTATCCTGAGACACCTCCATCCCATCCCTAACTTGAAATACAAACACCTTCAAATACATGTTAACATTATCCTCCCATCAATTTCTTGGTCAACCAAGGGGTCTTGTATCTTCAGGTTTCTCAACTAAAAAGTTGTGTGCACTCCTGTCATTGCTTATACCTGCCCCATGATGGCCCTACCTCATCCTGCGTGCCTTGACTATCATTAATATGTTTGGGGATGAATACAAACTACAAAGTTCTTTGTGAGGTAACTTTCTTCATTCTCCTGTTTGTTCAACCCATTTAGACCTAAATATCTTTGTCAGCATTTTGTTCTCCTAAACTATCAATTCATTCAATTGGTACAGGGTGATAGACTACGCTTCACATTCGTGAAGACCGGTTAGGATTATAGTTTGTATATTCTCAGGTCAATATTTATAGACAGAAGACAAGACAACAATATACAAGCTGAATAATAGCTAGTATTGTCTGCATGAATTCTGTATTTTACCTCCGCTTGGCACTCCAGTCTCATCATCATCATCAACTGTTTCCAGCCTGTGGCCGGGTCAGTTTAGTAAAATGCCTCCAGCTTCCTCTATCCTTCCATCAGTCTTCCGCCTATAATTTATTCCATTCTTCTAATCTCACTTGCACACTTTCTACCAACAATTTCTCCAGACTGGCATTTTACTCTATTTTCTTGAGTATTTTTGTTTGTTTCGGCCACTGGCTTACCAAGACTACACCTGAGTAACGGGGCCACCGCTTATAGGTCCTCAGGTAGACCTTCTCTTGGTGGTAGGTAACCTTCCCTAACCGAGGCTATGGGTGCTGATGGTGGCATAGCTCATCATCATCATCATCATCATCATCATCATCATCATCATCATCACCAACTCTCTCACTCCCAGCCCACCCAGCCAGGAGCCAACTGGCCAGACCCTGTTCCAAGCTTGTTGGTGTTGGCCCTGGCCAGTCTCCTGTCTCTCGCCTTCATCTGACCTAGTTTCCGCTGGGTTTCCACCCAACCTCCCCCTGGTGACTCAGATCCCGACACTTGGCGGGGAGGTCAGGATCAAGTAGGAGAAGCTTAGCGCAACCCACTAGGTAGCTCCTTGTATTTCGCGTCAGTACCTCGTTGTTACACTGTATATTAGCCCAGCTCCCAAGTATGTGAATTTGTCACTTTTAAAACATACGTTGTTGTTCTCAATGGATGATCAATTATTTTGGAATAGAATATTTTGACATAGTCATGCACTTGGTTTTATGTGTTATTAAACAAAATATCTGCATTAACTACCACCTCGTTACTACCCAGCAAATCTTCATCATCTATGTAAGTCAACAATTATTATTTAACGCAATTTAATGTCAGAGCCCCCCCCCCCCCCCCCCCCCCCCCCCCNCCCAAGTGGTATTTTCTATATTCACCTATAAATTGTCAAATACGAATATATTAAAGAAAAAATTAAATTAATTTGGTTGACTTTTTTCATCTTGTGGGTTTATTAAGATATAGAATTATCATAAATCTATATTTAATTACTTAAGTAATAAAGCTTCACCTAAGAGAACACAATATTAATAATATTTTATCATACAAAATATAGCGGAGTAGCTTCCAAATTATGTAAACCATATTTCTTGACCTATATATAAAAATAGTCATGACTAAAAGTGATAAAGCTATTTATCCTTCCCATTAGACTGAGATTTTCAATCAAAATTTCATAAATTCTGATTTCTAAGATTTTCTAATTTTTGAACTACATCAATCCTGGGGAGTAATTTTAAATTTATACTTATTTTGAACAAAGAAAAAAAAATTACTTTCCCTACCTGCACAATTAACTTGGCTCAGAAAAACTCATGACCTGAAATCTAATTTTTTATATCTTTTTCATTATTTAAATGACTATAAAAAAGGGCCAATTCTAATTAATATATTGATAGTAAATTAGAACCTTGTTTACGAATTGAATTTGAATTCTTATTTTTTAATGCATCACTCACATTGGTGGCCATGCAGACTAAACATCAAGCCCATCTAACCTGATTTGGAGATGACAGGAAGGCCAGGGTTCAACTCCCTATCAGGTGTACAGAGGTTTTTTTTTTACTAAATTGTTTTCCCCTCTACCTCCACACAAATACAGATATATTCCCTCAAAATTTTACATTCTTCCTCCCTACCAGATTATAGTAGTTAAATAAGGGGTAGCTCATATGGGTGGTAAAACATGGTGTAATAATTATTATTATTTCAATTATTTCATCATATATAACTAAAAATAATAATTTTATCAGCTTTACCCAAATCTGTTCTCTCTCCAAATTCCAATACAATTTATATTTTGTCAAACACTAAACAGGCTCAAGAGTACAACAATTAATAACTAAGGGGTAGCAAGTGTGTAAATAAATATGTCATAATTAAATCAATTTTAATGATTCTATTGGAATAGATAGAAAGGTGTTTTGTGAATCTTCCAAGGGCCATTTAAGGTTTCCTACGCTGAAGTTGGTTTTTCAATTAAGTATTTTTTCTAACCAGGAAGTTAAATGAAATGTTAAAAACTATCCTAATAGCCATAATGAATAAATCAAAATGCTATAATTTAGTGAGCCAAAGAATAAAAACTAATTTTAATAATAGTAAAATTACCCGCCCTGGTGGCCGCATAGTCTAAAGCGTCACTCTCATGTTAGACTAGACTGCCGATGGCGGGAAGATCGAGATTCGAATCCCAGTCGGGTGGTTTTTTCCAAAATGGTTTTCCACTCTGCCTCCACACAAATATGGGTACACTTCATCTAAATCCAACCTTACTCATCCCTAACCCACTACTGTAAATAGGGTATAGAGGTGCAACCCTAATGGGTAGTAAGACGTGGTGCAAAAAAATAAAAATAGAGATGCTTAAGTTGTTTCAAAGGTAATCACAAATTTCATATTTATAACTATTTGGATTTGGTTTGGAGTGTTTGTAAAGTATAAACAATAAAATATTAAAATAATGTCATTATGATGTCATTAGATAAGCTATTGTGATTAATTATATTAAATTAATGGTTTTACCAGTTGGCTTAAGATGTAGTCCTATTAATTGAAGATTTTTTTATTAATAATTATGTTAAAAAGAAACTTTTCTAAAAAAAACTTTCTTGTACATAAACTATAATCATGTCTCATATTGAAAGTTGCTTACAAACACATTTGTATAGGCTTTTATTTGTGGAACATACTATACAAAAATAAACCAGACATACAGAAACAAAAAAACATAGTGTTAAAAGTTTGTGGGCCTAAGCCACACATTGTAAATATGTACTGTGTTCCATGAATTATTATTGTAATTAAATATTATGTTTGGCATAAACATATGACTATTTGTTATAAAAATTAAAATATACCTTTTTGTAATAAAGCTTATATCCAAATCTTATAAACAAAAGAAAAAGAAAGTTTTATATTTTTTTAAATCATAGTACCATGAATGTATTTACTATATTTATTATCTTACATTTTTATCGTTAGAAATATTAATCTATAAAGGAAATAGTCTTATTTTAAAGTTCAGTAAAATATTGTTCAAGTAGCAGTGGTATTTTCAGCTGTAATTGGACATAAGGTTCTTTGGCTTAGCAATACATAAAACCAGAACTAAAAAGCATATGTCTCATTTAAATTTGTTAAATCTCGTAGTGATTTAATTATTTTTCCTATCACAAATAAATAAACTTATTGTGTAGAAAAATGACATTAATTTAATGAAATAAGTTTTTCTATCACAAGGTATATGTTAGGTTCAACCCCAAAAGAAAAATATTAGAAATTAACCAAAATTATATATTTCATTGGTTGTTTTTTATTTGTAGGATAAAAAAATCCATGAATACTTAATTGGTTATCATAAACTAGTCTTCAATGTGGAATTAATTTATCTGAATGATGAATTAGTTTTTATTTTCGCTCCAAAAAGTTTTAGCAAATGTAGTGCATACTTGTTAAAAACCCTTTAAAAAGAATAACCAAGTCCCCCTTTTTTTTAGAAAAGTGCAAAATAATATTCTGCATTGTGCGAGAAAATGTAAAAGATAATCAATAAATGTAACAACTTTTAATTCAATTATAAATTACAATGTTAAAAACATGCTTACACAAATAAAACATATTGGTTTCTCTAAAACTGCCAGTTTATGTAACATACCATTAGTTTTTCTTTGTTTTTAAAATAGGTTTGATAGAATAAACATACTGTATTAATTCTAATGGTGTTATTTAAGCAAAGTGACATAATTAAAATCAATTGAAGAAATTACACTTAAATTTGGTATTTCAAGTACTAAATTTAAGTGTACTTTCCTCAATTGATTGATTTGCTATTTCAAGTACCAAATTTAAGTGTATTTTCTTCAATTATAAAAGGGACTCAAAGTTATTTATACATATTTTATTTGTATAGCTAAATTTTATGACCATATTGATTAAATTACAAAGATAATTTAAAACAAAACTAGAGCAAAATAAATTGTTAACTGTATTTATGGGGATTAAGTTGTGCTACCTGAGGTTGACCTATTTCTCCCTCTAATACCAGACACTAACAAGGTCTAAACCTGATTGCAGGAAAACCAAACAATCAGCCAACGTAACAACAACCTAAACGAATACTACGAGAGTTTAAGGAACAACGTTATCTCCCTGCTAGAACATGTCCGACTGCCCAATGGAGGGGGTCCCCAGGGGGGGCATCAGGAGAAGATCGGTCACGAGAACTTTGACAGCTACCTCAGTAAACTGCAGACCCTCTGCACCCCTGATGGATACTGTAGCGACGAGGCCAACAGGCCACTCTATGAGACAGTGAGGTCTGCCTTGCAAGACTTCACAGTGCTGCCAACACCCATCTGAACCGTCGACTCTAAGTAGATGTGCGTGCGGGTTTATTACATACATGACTTACGTTTCTAAACTAGTTTTCTCGGTCATCTTAGGCACATTTATAGCTGGTAAATAATCTAAGAAGAGAGTTATGTCAGTTAAAACCAGTTAAACGATTCGATGATATTGGTATAGAAAGACAAATACCCTAAAAAATATGGTGGGTCAAAATTGAAAACGCTCTAATATGTAAATATAAATTTGTACCCTCCCCCCCCTCTCTTGTTGCTAAACGATAAAAAAAATATTTTCTGAGGCTAAGCGTATCGATTATTATGGTACAAGAAAATTCAGATCATATTTATATATAATATTAGTTGTTTCAGAGTACCACAACATGAAATCGAAAGTGCTGAAGAGTATTTTTGGCTGAATCTCATTGGACTGTTTATATTAGAAATCTTCATCTTTGGAAGTAAGTTTGAACCACTTTGTAAATATTCGCAAAAATCATATTATAGTTTTGTTGTTCCAGGAGGTTTGGTGCTTCAGATTTTGTTTAAGGTGTTGACATGTTTTATGATTATGTTATTTTACTGGCCATGATATTACTAGATTTTCACAATCTCCATGGACTGTTGACAAATTTGTATCTGTGAAAAGTTTGTATATAGTATAGCTATGGATATTAATGTGTTGATATAAGCATTTTTGCAACAGTTTTATTTTGTAATGTCAGACAGATCACTTTCGAGATGATATCAGCACAGAATAAACAGGATCTGTGTTTGCATGTGGATAGGAGTTTAAAAACATGTTGTACATAACGGGCATCACAGAACTCTTTAACTTGAGTCTATTTCTGAGAATTTGACAACATTTGATGTTGATATGTGAACACGGAATCTAAGTATCGAATGTTTTCACCATCAGGGTATTCTTCTTATGATGACAATACAGCACAATAGTTTATGATAACTTGAAACATTGGATTGTTGTAAGCACATTAAACGTACTATAATATACTTGTTTTTTTTCTTGGTTTCATTTTACTTTTTAATCGTCTGTTTTAACGTGAATGTTATTCAATAACATATTTCCGTTGATTGTTGGTAACTAATCATATGTGTTTGTTCCTTATTTTAAAAATTAATTTTGTTTTCTTTAATTTGTAAAGTACTAGTGTAAATTTGGGGTAGGACAGGCTTGTTGGTGGGGGGTTAAAATATGCTTTGTTCTTTGCCAAATATATCCTGGAAAAGCATTTAATATTGGTAAAAAATGTGTTCTAATATACCCTTCAACATGTGGGGAAAAAAACCTGTGTTTTTACCAGAATCATTCTATAAAATATCTTAATCCAGGCAGGAGTTTTATCATAAACCACAAACTATAAATGATTTTTTTTTTACTGGCTCATTTTTAGCTCCCTCCCCCAAAACACATACAATCTTAAAAACTCCCTACTCCAACACACATGATTGGAGAATTTAATTATTTTTATATATATATTTATTTAGGGTTCTTTCTAAACAATTTATCCTTCAGTATCACTGAGGTAAGTGTGCTGGGTATCCCTTTTAATTTGAAACACAAAATTGTTTTTACCTCGGTCTTACTATTATTTAAAAATATGCTCAGGTAAGTTAGTGAAAATATTGTAAGAAATTACTAATAGTTCTAGTTTTGTAACAAAATGCTTTTCTATTGATTTGTTAGTATCCCATACAGTAGAAACCCGATAGACTCTGTATTCGAATATAGTGCTGTACCTAAAGCGTTGTTTCCTGAAAAAAAAAAACATTATTACTGTAATAGTGAAATTCTTACTTGTAGAGATTCAGTAAAGAGAGTGATTCTCCATTGGCATGTATCATTAGGCTCGCATCCCTGACCACCAGGAAGCATCATTGTCCTTGAAATCCAACAGCCAATCAGCTACTACTTGCTCCCCCTTGTCTACAGATGTAAAATACATGTATATCAAACCTTCACATAGTATTAAGTCTTGAGTTCAGTGCACACGTCATGATGTCAAAGGAAACTTATGTATAGTAGTGCATTATGTTGTAGTTTCACCCTATCCCCATCATCCCACCCCGTCATTTGACATTCTATAGGTCACCTTCCGATATAACAGGAGGAAGGGGAGGGTGGAGTTTGTCCTCCGACAACCGCACTATATTGGGATTCTACTGTATTGTAGAATTTTTTTTCCTATTAAATCTTTACATGTTTTTATAACTATACCCAATGAGCCACCGAAAATTTTGAAGTACTTCCTGGATTAATATAATAATTCCTAGCTTCGATTCATATAATAATAAACAATAGAGTTTTTTAAATGTGCTATATATCACTAAGAATTTATTTACAAACGTTTCTCAAAAACTTTCAATTAATTATTTGCAATCTTAATAAACTTGATTTATTTTTTAATGTTAGTTGTGTCTTATTTCACAACAAAGGAAAATTATATTAATTAGTTATTTTAATTTGTAATTATTTTGTTTTAAGTTCATGTTAATAGGCCTATATCAGGGACTTTTAAATATTCAGAAAAATATATTAAGGTATTTTAAAAATAAGGACTCTTAGCCCAAAGTGAATCAATTTTCTCTTTGTATTTTAAACACAGACTTACAGCACTTATGTTTAACATTCACAAAACACACTTTTTCCAGTCGGAAACTAATTTAACTATTAATAAAGAAGTCCTGATGTGATCCAAGTTAAAAATAAAACATCAATATTGAATTTCACCATGTATTTTTTTTTTAGTATCTACCTGCCTTTGACTATATTTTATAGGCCTAAATTTGGAAAATGAGAAAAGAGTGTGGGGTTAAAATTGATCATTTTAAATCATTATAATTTATTTTCAAAGTAAAATATTTATTTATCAATTTATTAAATTCATAATTTGGTAGAATAACTTTTTAACTTGTGAAAAATTGTGTATGACTTTGTATATTGTGAAATTTTAAAGATCATTACATTTGCTTGAAGTTATTTCCAACTTACTCTAAGAGATTTAACGATAATAAGTATTCTATAGCTATACTTTTGTTGTCTGACAACTACTTGTTTAGTGTTTTACTATATGTTCATTATTATGTAAGTTATGTTTGCTATTGTAAATAAGATTTTTTATGATAACTGTGAGTTGATATCAAACTAATTTGATTGGCTTTTCAGTGACTGCGACATTACTCGGTGGTTAACCACTTGGCTTAACATATTTATAGGTATGTAAGTTTGAGCTGATTATTTTTATAGCCGAATATTTTCTGACCGCTTATGAGATGTAAGAAAACCCAAGTAAGATATGTATTTTTTTCTGTTTTTATGACAAAAATGTTTGTTTGACTAAAATAAATTAAATATAGCTCCAGTATACATGTTTATTTCAATTGTCTACTCATAGTAATAGCAACAATTCTTGAATATCTGTCATAGGGCATCACAGAAATTGATCAAAAATGTTTGTCCTCGTTCGAAAAGTCTTTGTTAAAATAACATATGCTCAAAACAGTATATCTTTTAAATAAAACCTTTTTTTTTTCTTTTTGAGGTATTTTGTTAAATATATTTGGAAAAATATATAGTAAATGTGGATAGAAAACATATAAAAGGAAACAAACACAATATAGCTTTTACAATATTGAAAAAGAACACACTAGACAAAGAAATAATAGCTGCCTCTTGAAGAAAATTGATCGTTACCACCCAATCCCATGACCTAGGTTTCATTCTATCGGAACTCACAACGTTACTCATAACATAACTTCCTAAAAGAGGAAACCAAAGAATACAAAAGGGAGAAAAATAAAATAGGTAAAGGAAGATAGAACACTACGAGTAGAAAATTAAACTAAGCATATCTAATGAAGCAATATTTAATTTATTTTGGCCCAAAACAATTGGGTTTCTATTACATAAAAACTACAAAAAATATGGACCTAAGCCTGCATCCCCTTCCAAACCACCTCAAGTATCCTTTTTATGACTCTCCAAGTAGCTTAGATTTAATAAAAGAGTAATAAAATCTCATTTTTCATCAAAATAAATAGTGTGAAGCCATGTGTCAAAGGATATTAAGTAGTAATTACCCTACACCCCTCCCTCTCCGAAAAAAAATCCCTTTTACTTTCGAACGTCACTCAAGATTGATTTCAATCTTATTTTGCCCTCCCTGCCCCAATTTTGTGTGTGTTTTCACTTTTGTCTAAAAAATCAATTTTTAATCATTTATCACCTTAAGGGAAAACCTCTTTTCGCTTTTTGAGGTATTTTGTTTTATCTATATGTAGGAAGGTAGGTACAGGAAAGGTGGATAGAAACAATTAAAGAGAACGAACACAATATGGCTTTTAAAATGAAGAGAAGAAAACACTTCACACTTAACTCTAGTGGCAGCATTTTAAAGTGTGAATTGTGTGTTTCTTTTCACTGTCAGTTCCCTTATAAATTTTTTGTAAACACTTTTTCTGTACCTTCTTATATATACATATAACAATCATTTATCATGAAATAAATGTGGACCTATATAAGTAGATTTAATAATAATTTATTTTGTATATTTCATTGCTTTTCAAAAATTGCAAGCAGAGACAAAGTAAAACTTTAATCTCCAATTTGGTATTGGTAAAGCGATGGGCTTGTGTGCAATACTTGTATTATGTTCATACCGTACTCTTTGTTATGTACCGGTGCTTCTTTCTAGTCATACACGTGCGTGATTGTTGCTAGTTTTTAAGAAAGTAAATCAAATGTACAGTAAAATACATCAATTCTAGGTGAAGAACAATCAGAGGGAATAAACTCACCACCTGTTAAAAGCTCAAAAAATTAAATTATCAGAAATTATTGTAGATAGGTTTTTATTTTATTAAAGCTTAGTTAAATAAATCTAGGAAAACAGATAAATAACCAAAACTCAACTCACACCTAAGTCATACAAAAGTATTATCCAGTTAAAAAAACAACAGAACATTAAGGTGTTTCTATAACATAGTGTGAGTGTAAAACCATAGATAAACCGAACAAGATTTTTAAAAAAGTGGTTAAATGCCGACTATTTGAACAACTATTGATGTAAATTTTTATTGTTATTTTATTTTGTATTTTTGTAACCAAGTGCTGTGACTACAAAAAAAAAGTTGCTTTGTAGCCTCAACGAAACCAAATGCCAAAGAAGAGAAATATCTGCTGTGAGGGCCCCCGAAATGAGGGCTATGTCACCGGAATGTAGATTGTTTGACAAGCCACTAGGACATTTCAAGGTATTATATGTGATATTATAGTGTATGTAATTTGTAAAGTGAAAATAAAAGAAGATATTTCTAACAGGTAAAATGTATTTATCTCACTGCAGAAATTGACATATAAGTTTGTAATTTCATCTCAAGGATGTAACCTTTTTGTTACTCTTTAAGTAATAGAAAAAACAAACATAAAATTTAAGATCTTAAAATGCCCAAGTGGCTGCATAATATAAAGGTTTTGTTTTTTGTGGAGAAACAAATGTATCATAGCCATCGCAACATTACCATTATAGAATTATAACAGTGTAATATATTATGTGTTACTTGTGTTACCTCACGTGGTTATAAAAAAATTATTACAAAAAATGTATGTCAGAAAAATATTTGTGTGCCACACTATGATTAAAAAATTAAATACAAATTGTATGTTTAACTATAACCTTCCCTTTTAATCACCTAACATGCCCATTTTCTAAGAATTGTAGAAGTATTACGCATAGCCTATATTTTAAATATCTAGGTACTGTACTATTCGTTTACCTTGAAAGGTATCAAATCAAGATCACCTCGCTTGTTTACATTAAGGTGCTGCTTACATGATACATCCATAATCCGGGTCGCCACTATTTTCTTACTACCAAATTCTATGTTTATTCAAGTTTTCCAGAAGGAATCCTCAGTTTTACAGACAGCTTAGATTGAAGAGTAATACAATTCCACTCTGCATCAAACTGACTTGTGTTAAGTCATGGAACGTATGTTTAAAACAGGACATTATAAGATTGATGAGAAAATACATCTTCTTTCCCTTGAGATCCATTGTTTAAGGGGTAATAAGATATGTTTGAATCAGCGCACTTAATTCTTCAGGCAACTTTTCTTTTTTCTCCCTTTTGTAAGTTTATTGTTTCTTCTTTGAGTAATTTGCATTGCACTTTCCATACTTCCTCCTGATGAATTCCGACAGAATGAAACCTAGGTTGGGGGTATTGGGCAGTAACGATTGATTTTCCACAAGAGACCACCATCACCTCTTTGTCCAGTGGCAGCACTGTAATGTGTGAACTATGTTTCTCCTTTCACTGTAAAAGCCACTTTGTGCTTGTTCCCTTTTATTTGTTTGTATCCATATTCCCTGTACGTTCGTACGATTACTCTTAACATCACAGGACTACCAAATTTTGTAATCTTGTCACTAGGAGATGCTACATCACTTCAACATTATTCCTATACATTGTTATGAGCCAAAAATAGTAAGTTTGAAATACAGTGTAGTAAATAAAACAAATATGGTCATGTAAATCATTTTTTGTTGTTATTGTTGAGATCCTAGAATAAATTGCTTGCCTAAGAACCCGATGTTTATGGGTTCAAACCTAGCTGGGGTCAACAGATTTTTCTTGCTCAGTAAAAATCTGTAGCACATCTTCCTTAGGAAGGGAAATAAAGCCATCGGTCCCTTGTCAATTGTGTGATGTAAAAGAACCCTAGAAGGTATGAGATAATACCTTTCCTGCAAAATTGGTTGGCCTTTTCGCTCTGACTCATAGAAATTCTTATGTGGAGATATAATCAGTAGGGTTAAGAAAGTACACATTAAAAACCTCAAATAAATTAAATGAAAACATTATTATCGTTGCTTGTCTTAGTTATTTTCACTTCAAGACAGAAAAAAACAGCCTGCCTGATGACTTCCGAGTAACTATAATACTAATTTGTACAAAATAGGAAATTACCATAACATAAGAATGAAATATTTGATAAGACTAAAGGCCCTGACACATAATTCGTATTCATGGGTCCGTGATCCATAAGAAATCGATGCGACAGTATCAGATTGCTCTGGCCAGAGAGTCCTTATCCATAAGTCCATACTCCGTAGAATTTGACCCACTTTAACTTTCTAAGGACCAGTTTATAGAGACTACCAATCACAGCTGAGTAAATATGTGCATATGTGTTGGGATCCATCTTAAAACATCAAAATAAATTGTTTTTGATTAGATTTTAAAGATTAAAAAAAACATATAGGTATACATAAAGGAAGCATGAAAATAATATTAAAAATGCTTGATTTGTTTACATTCAGAATACTAGAACCTAGATTTGTTTTGCATTTGCAGGATAATTCATCTTAAGTTTTATGGTTAAAATCGTGGTATAAATATATTTATTGTGAGTATAAGTTAGGTATATTTTATATATACCTATCCTGGAAGTTTTCTCCTCAAAGATGTTTTTTTCTAGTATCTTTTATCCATCATCTGACTTGTTGGAGCTTGCTCCTTGTTGTAGACCAGCGGTTTCTGGCCTTTTTTCTCTTGGGTACCCCTTGGCAGCTCATTTATATAAATTGTTCCCTTGATATTAGCAAAATGTTTAATCATATATTAGTAGTTGTTTTAGATTTATATGTTGCAACTGAAATAAATGAGTTAGTAATGGGGTTAAAAACAATATAATAATAAGGTGACTAAACAGTGTGTATGTTTTTCATTCAATAAAGAATTAATTAATTAATAATTATAAAAGTGTTCTATGTTTAAAATTGAAATAATTTTCTCAAGGTCAAATATAGAAGCAAATCCGCACCACCCCTCGTCATTGCGTCAAGTTAACTTTACAACTTTTGGTTAACCTTTGTCTTACACTGCTGGCATATGTAGCTTTTTCCACTACTATAAGTTACAAATATTTTCACGTATTCCCAAAAGTTCTGGCACGTACCCCACGCTGGGAACCACTGCTGTAGACGATTTTCTTTTGAAATTTGAAGTTTTCGATTGGCTGAAGTGTCTGACTATCTCATTGGTTGGAACAGTCACGTGATTATGGATATGGACTGTGTGATTGCGAACAGAATTTCTTAAGGGCCAGGACTACGGATACGAAGTCTGTTTCAGGGCCTTAATATTTCTTACACAAAACACAATATTTGTTTATAGTATGGGAGAATAGTGACAGAAAACCTTACATTGTGGCAGATTTAGTGAAAAGTATATATGGGTAGTTTAATTCGATTAAAGACCCATCTACACAATATGTAAGCTCCACATCCTTAAGGCCCTGAAACAGACTCCGTATCCATGGGTGTGTGGTCCATAGTCTGTAAGAAATCGATGTCACAGTATCAGATTGCTCTGACCAGAGAATTCTAGTTCTTATCCATAAGTTCGTACTCCTTATAAGTTGACCAACTTTAAGTTTCTAAGACTAATTTATACTGATTGATTGGCGCGCTCTCTCTTTGCTGTAAATTATTTTCTTTTGAAGTTTTTGATTGGATGGAAGTCTCATTCTCTCTAATTGGTTGAAATGGTCACATGATCACGGATATGGACCGTGCAATCGCGAATACAATACCAATACCAATGGGTTCTAAACATGCTCGGTACAACCAAACTTTGTGATGCTGGGTTCTACACCTAATTGGTATTACAACCCTAGTACCAATTGGTTTTACACATGCTCGGTACTACCAACATATGTGATGCTGGGTCCTGTACCTGCTCAGTTTAACAAACCTAGTACCAATGGGTTTTACGACTGATCGGTACTACCAACCATTGTGATGCTGTGTTCTACACCGGCTCGCTATTTCCACCCTAATACCAATACGTTCTACACCTGCTTGGTACTACAAAATTTGTGATGCGGGGTTCTACCCCTGCTCGGTATTACAACCCTAGTACCAATGGGTTCTACACCTTCTCAGTACTACCAACCTTTGTGATTTGGGTTCTACACATGCTTGGTAGCACCAACTTTGTGATGCTGGTTTCTACACCTGCTCGGTACTACCAACCTTTGTGATTCTGGGTTCATCTGCTTGGTACTACCAAGCTCTGTGATTCTGTGTTCTTCACCTACTCGGTATTACAACACTAATAAGATTGGGTTCTATACATTCTCATTACTACCAAACTTTGTGATGCTGGGTTCTACACCTGCTCGGTACTACCAAACTTTGTGATACTACCAAGTTTTGTGATGCTGGTTTATACACCTGATCGGTATTACAACCCTAATACTAATTGTATCTACACCTTCTTGGTACTACCAGCCTTCGTGATAATGATTTCTACACCTTCTAGGTATTACAACCCTAGTACCAATAGGTGATAACCTGCTTGGTACTACCAAAATTTATGATTATGTGTTCTACTCACACTCGGTACTACAAGCCTAGTACCAATTGGATCTTTACCTGCTCAGTATTACCAACCTTCGTGGTGCTGTGTTACAAACCTGTTAGGTAATACCAACCTTTGTGATTCTGGGTTCTACACCTGCTTGGTACTACAACCCTAATACCAATGGGTTCTACACCTGCTGGGTACTAACATCCTTTGTGTTGCTGGGTTTTACAACTGCTTGGTACTACCAACATGTGTGTTGCTGGGTTCTACAGCCACTCTGTACAATATACTTTTGTGATGTTCCGTTCTACACCTGCTTAGTACTACTTACCTTTTTAATAATGTTTCCACATCCTCTCAATATTACAACCCTAATAACAATAAGTTCTACACCTGCTTGGTACTACCAACATGTGTGATGCTGGGTTCTACCCCTGCTTGGTACTACCAACCTTTGTGTTGCTGGGTTCTACACCTGCTTGGTACTACCAACATGTGTGTTGCTGGGTTCTAAAGCCTCTCGGCACTATCAACTTTTGTGATGTTCGGTTCTACACCTGCTTAGTACTACTTACCTTTTTAATAATGGGTTCTACATCCTCTCAATATTACAACCCTAATAACAATAAGTTCTACACCTGATCGGTACTACGACCTTTGTGATGCTGGGTTCCACACCAGCTTGGTACTACTAAATTTTGTTATCCTGGGATCTACACATACTCGGGACTACCAACATATGTGATGATGGGTTCTACACTTGCTTAATACTACCATCCTTCGTGATGCTGGGTTCTACTGCTGTTCGGAGCTACCAACCTTTGTGATGCTGATTTCTACATCCACTCGGTATTACAACCCAGTACCAATGAGTTCTACACCTGCTCGATACTACCAACATTTGAGATTCTGGGTTCTTCACAAGTTCGGTATTACAATTTTAATACCAATGGGTTCCTCACTTGCTTGATACTACCAACATTTGAGATGTTGGGTTCTACATCTTCCCGGAATTACAACTTTAATAACAATGGGTTCCACACATGTTCATGACTACCAACATTTGTGATGCAGTGTTCAACATACACTCGGTATTACAACCCTAATACAAATGGGTCTTTCCCCTGCTCGGTAATACCAACCTTTGTGATGCAGGATTCTACACTTGCTCAGTACTACCAACCTTTGTGATGCTGACATGCTCAGTATTACACCCATAATACCAATGGGTTTTACACCTGCTCGGTACTACCAACATATGTGATGCTCGGTTTTACCCCCTTTCGGTAATACCAACCTTTGTGATGTTGGATTCTACACTTGCTCAGCACTACCAACCTTTGTGATGCTGGGCTCTACAGTCCGGATAGTGGGGATTTGTTCCTGGTTCAAGTACAACACCAATGGTGTGGGTGTTCCAACTACTATCTACAACTAGTGGGATAAACATATGTATCATCAAGGGACTGGAAAGTTCTTATCCCCCCCCTCCCCCAAAATGTAATCACTCAATACTTGTTTGAGGACAATGCTCTTATCTTCTTAATGACTGGTTTTCACTCGCTACAGACTTTTGGATTATTTGAATCTCCCGTGTTACTACCTATTTCCCTCTATTTAACTTATGTATATTTTATCTCAATGAAATCTTTATTGAACCACACACTCTAGTTTCTAAAAAATAAAATACATGGCAACTCATCTATCTTTCTTCAGGAAGGTTCGTAAAGGACATGCCTTACTCATCTAGATATAGAATAATATATTTTATAAACTATTTAGGACACTACCATAAAGAACTTAACACATATTTATAGCAATTATTTTTTTTTGGCCATGCCAGGAATCGAACCCGGGACTCTTAGTTCAGTAGATATACACGCTACAGACTGAGCTAAGGTGTAAAACTCTTGATTGATATCAATGCCTATAATATAACACAAATATTATACTTAAATGTTATCAATATTGGACGCAAATAAATATTATTTAATTTTCTAAACTGATCTTCCAACCAAAACAACCTACAGCTATTGGCCCATTTTTTACCGGTAAACTGTGTTTCATGGTCAGATAGTAGCCCTATTGATCTGTGAGCACTTCCACTCACTGTGTAAGCTTGTACCTGGTTTAAACAAGCGTTGGTCGTAGCCTTCCTCTAACAAAATAATTGACAGAGGTTTGCAAGGCTTTGATAGTATCGATATCAATTCAAATTTTATAATTGATTTTATGACTCAAAATCATACCAGAAAAAAATCGATAAGCTTAAGGCCGTTGCAAATCCCACAATACGCCTGAAATATTTTAAACAAATATATATAAAAAATCACTATGCTTATTAATTACTAGCAGAAGTGCATGGAGTAACAATTTGTTCTGCTTCAAACAAACAGAAAAAAAAATAGCTCTTCATTTTATTGCTTCCAAACCAATTTTTAATGAATTTCAGAACATTTAATCAAAATTGTAAAATTCTGGCTTCCATGTGTACATGAGCCACTAATTTTAAATTTTCAGCCCTCTGCATGCAGTAGATATCACACAATGCTCATGACAAACAGACAAACAAACTCTTTATTTTATTAATATAGATTACCATATTGACCGGAAAATAAGCCACACTTTTTTTTTTCAAGAATATTCTTTATAAAACCTTTGCAGAGCTTATAATCACACGTTTGGATAATAAGTAATAAATGTGTTAACTTTTAGGACTGAAGATATGTTATATTTAAATAGTTTATTATCACCACAACAGTGATCATGTTAAAAAACTTAGAGAAACTTAGAGAATCTAATGGGTTTTTTAACATCATAACTATAGTAAATTTAACTAGGAACTTATTTAATTTTTATTACTATTCGAAATTTGTGAATAATATTTGCTTCAATTCGAACTCAAAAAACCTGCTTCACACGTGTCTATCAACAATATTTGGAAATAAATCAATCATTGAGGACATAGTTGTAAGTGCACTAGTGGCTTTGGGTAGTGGTCCAAAAATACCATTTGGTTAGGCCCTTCAGGTATTATGGCATAATATTCCTCCTCGTTGATGGTATTACCATACTTCTTCTGACACAGCTCACACTTAAGAATGTGTTGATGGGAGTTGTGTACAGTCCGGGCCAGTAAACAGATCTTCTTATGAAACAGTAACACTTGAAAGCTCCAAAATGATCAAACTTTAGGTGGGTGTGTTATATTAACTAAGTGCTGTATGTATAAAGACCTGGTCTAAAGAGTCTATAGGATGTTGTGTAATATTTCTCCTGAATATCCTGGTGTACAACAAATTTCCCTAGTAATTTGCTGGATCCGGTCGACTGATGGTCTTGATGGCTGTCTTCCATAAGTTGTTGTATGATCTGTTGGCTCTCAGGATCATTTCTTTGCACTCTCTCACGTTTCTGAACTGATTTTCTTGATTGAGGATCCCTGCTAGTCTCGCCGGAAGTACCAAGAAACTGTCAAGTGATCTTAATGGCTATTGGTCCAATTGTTTTTGTTCGTTGAAAGGGAATCTACTGAAAGCTTCTGATCCTTAGCGTCATCTGCTATAAGAAGCTCTCCTTGAAGGTCTAGGCCTAATGTACCATCTCATTACACACAATATGGGGCCCCAAAGTGTGAAGAACCTGAGGATCTCTCTCGAAGGTTGGCATTTTTCCTCCAACACTATGATGTTCACGTCAAAGGGTTTAGGAACTTGACTTTGCTTATGGTAACCTTAATTTATGTTAGTGATCTGTCTATTATGTTGAGTCATGAAAGGTTGTTATTCGAGTATAGGTGTTTCCTAACCTGTGAAAAAAGGTTAGTTGAAATGGGAGGCCTATTATTGATCGCAGGGTGCCTATACTGGAAATACATTTGATTTCACTTTTGATAGTGCAAATATACTTGAATTTTGATTAGATTTTGGAAACATACTAAACCTCCTCTCATTGAGTGAAATGCTGACTACGGCAGTGTGTATCAACATTTTGTGACTTCTAATATTTATAATTTAAAAATTACTGATACTTTTAGTTTGAACACCTCTTGTTTTCTAGTTGTTACATAGGTAGTTGAACTTGTAAATGACCTTGCAGTGGGAATGTTTGCCTTCCTCGTGACTTACCCATAACTCCCCCTAAAAAGATGTACAGTTTGCAAGCTTGGCTGAGGTGAGTACTCTGCAGAGCCCTATTGTTTATCTTATTAATTTTGTGTACAAGAAGAAATGAAAAACTCAGACGAAACATTTATTTTAAGAATGGTTGGTTGGACAGTCAAGTATTTACAAATTGGCTGGGTCCAAAAAGGTCAAGCAACAGCTCTTGATATACTAATAAACTTTATATTTGTACTAAAAAAAAGATAGTTTGGATCTTATAAAAATGCTTCATGTTTCCATGGATGGGGGAAATTATCCCGGGAGGGATGTAGCGAAAATCTGGGCAATTGTACATTTTGGTATAAAAGCACCATTTTTCTGTCACATGTCTTACATACCTACACATTGATTTTAAGGACGGGAACCACCTCAGCTCTCACCCGATTCACCTGTGGCAGTCATTTTTAAAAATGCCACTTACTAAAATTATATACCTGTTCTCTTTTATGCATGATTTGACCAAAAAATATCCGTTTATGTGATATTATTTTATATAGATTATTGTTTGTTTTTTTAGATTTTGAATTTGTTTTCTAATAATTTTGGCTAGCACCTAATGTACACTAGACTTGTGTTTTAAATTGTGCCCCTCGGGTACTTTTAAGTGTAAGAACTGGAGCATCCTGTTTCACCTATTCTAACCCTTGAGAAAACTGCCGCTCAGTCATTAGAATTTGCTCCTAGAGTTCCATCCTAGTCTCCCTGGAGTTGGGCCTTTAAACCTTACCCCAACACTTTCATGAGTTATGTGTTCCTCCATTGTTGTGTTCTCAACTAGAGATCTGGTCTTATTCCTTCAATATTTGAAAAAGTAATACCTACTTATTTTATTTACTAGGCCTACATGTTTAGATTATACACATATAAAATAACTTTAATGGGGTAAGGATGAGGAGGGAAGCATTTTAGAGATAGTCTACCTGCATTTGCAAGGAAGGAGGGTGGGAAATAATTTTATGGAAAACACCCTTCAATAGACCCGACCAGGATTCAAAACCTAATCACCCCATCATCAGTAGGACAGTCTAACATGAGTGACGCCTTAACAACCAGAACCCATACTATTAATTTAAGAGTTTCTACTTTGTGTGTGTGTATATGTATACACACACACACACACACACCTAATCACGCATTCCCCTTATGGGATAGGCAAGAAACTGTGCATATAGCTCAAAAAGCAACTATAGTCTTAATCTATCCTCACTAATTTTATCTACACTTCCCTATCCTTGCATACTCCCTTTGTTTCAACATCCATACACCAAGACATATTTATGTGACAGAATTTCAATTACTTGCTTTATAAATAATAAACTGATGGCTTTTATGTATCATTACATGCTTGTGCTTTAATTAATTCTGGTGGATACAACTTTAGTGATGGTCTCTTTCTCTGATCATTGCATTACCATATCTGCAAAACGAATGATTTAAGTGCTTGCCATGGACAGCACCAAATTGATCTCAGGGCTCTTGCCAGGTTAACTACTATAACATTCTCCTATTCCTGATCACTTTAGAGTACAACCTTCTTTATTCCCGTCCTCGACCATCTCCCCATATGAAGTCTGCAATGGTACGACAACCTTCACTACAGAGTGACGACGCCACCAGAGGTACCAGCGCAACCGGTGGTGTCTGACCCGCGTGAACAACCACAGCATGAAAGAGTAGTCCAAGGTGAGCATGAGGCCGAGGACTCCTGCAGTCACCATGTGGCTCCGAGGCATGTCCACCTCGACACTGTCACCCAGGTCGAAATGGTGCAGTGACACAACTACGCCCAAGTAGGTGCTGACGACGGCAAGAGGAGCAAACGCAAAGAAGGAGATGGCGTCAAAGAGAAGGTCCCGGTGAGCGCCGCGTTTCAGCCAGATCGGAATGGACTCTCTTACGTTGTACCTGTATCCGACAGTTATTTAGTTCCTGTTAGAACGTTTATTTTTCTTAGCGCCACCCCTTTCGGGCTATACGAATTTGTACCAGCTACTGTGTTAAGGGTGAAGATGGTTGAATTGATAGAGGGAGCATGAAAATCTATTTGGAAAAATCATCCCTGGTACACCCAACCATTATTTGAGCCTCAATCTCTCCGTTATTAGCAATCCAATTTATTGCGATAGTGATGCCTTAGACCATTTAATCGCGGAAGTGATTACTAGCTATGAAAATAAGTAATATTTGTGTATCATTTATATCAAAAGTATTAAAGGATAACTAGCATAAACCAATCTAGCTGTTAGATGAGAAACTTCTAGGCAGTTGTGATGGGCACAATCGAGTAATAGCCACTATAATATGCTTATGGCATTATGGATTTAGGAGGCTGACATAGGGATTTGATACTAATAACAAAAGGCCATAAGCTCCAAGTTTTTAACATTAGGAAGATAAGAGAAAGAAAAAATTGTAATGTACTTTCATGGTAAATAAATTGATTGCACTTATTTTGTAGTGAATGCTTTTAATTAAGCTATCTTTGATTAAACAGCGCGGTTTTTTCTTATTAGGCAAATGCCAGTGCCATTCTTATCACTTTCCCTTTTAATTGCATTGACACATTGTATCTTAACGTACCATAAAAATATGTTACGGTAGTTCTATTTATTTGTAATAGTTGACTATCGTAAGGATGTACTTGTCATGCTATAGATTAACTATGCACACATTTTAGAAAATCAGCAACATTAAGGTATGTTTTTCATTCTTTCTAATTTGTAACCTATCTTCTTTATTTAAGATTGTGAGGATCACTGTGGCCAAGTAAAAAAACTCGGTAATATTGTTCAGTCCCTGAACTGTATGTATTTAATATTGTAAATTATTATCCTTTGTGAAATAGTTTATTTAACCTAGTTACCTATTTTAATTGGTTTGTATGTGTTAGTTGTTCTTTGATTCCCGCCATTTTTGAGTTTTTCCCTCCTTTTTTTTTGAGAGTGGAAAGGAAGGGGGAGGGAAGGTCGTTTGCTTTTCGAGAGTTAGTTTTGCATGAGACTCTGTACGCGTTGGTTGTCTGCTATGACGCGGTTACATCTTTTGCTTTATAAATCATTGTTTATGTGTGAGTCGGTGCTTCAGGCCCTAAAGGGGCCTCTTTGATCTAAAACCACAACAAATATTCGAGAAATGCCGAGGAATTAACGCCTTGTTCCCTATTCCTTCCTATGCCAACCCACAAGGTAAACCTCCATTGTTGCGGAACCTCATTTAGTAGAGGTATGCATTTATCAGTATTATATTGATTACAGTCCACTTTTTATCGTTTTTTTTGTTGTTTTGATGCTAATAGTTTGTTGACTGGAAAGAACAAATATGATTTGCTGTTATCTTGTGTACTTTACATCTGTGAATAGATAGTATTGAATGTTAAATATTTAAGGAAATTTTCAATTAGCAACCAAAACATCGGTTTTAAATAGAAGTAGCGCAGTAAACCTTCCAACCAATAATGTCAATTCTCATTTAACTGGTAGGAAAGATAAAAAATAAAGACTGACCCAAAGGAGTAAAATTACTCAAGCAATTCTGAAAGAACTAATTACACAACACAATACAACCACTCAATTGTGCCCACCAAGTATTTCATCTGTTACAATGATAAACCAATAGCTATGTAACCTTGGTGTCCTGATGATGTTGTAACTGTACCCACAAATCTCGCAATGGCTTGTGTCAGACTTTGCGAGCCATTTCTCCAGACACGAGCGGTGGATGTGCGCTGAAGTTCCTTTACACCTACAGAGTGTTAGGAAAGTTTCATGCTCATCGGACTCCCAGCAGACCCGGCAGTTAATTTGTGGGGTGAGCTCTTCCTCTAGTTTGGATTTCTAGAAAACACAAGTGTCTTACTGCCAGGCCATACATATACTTACGTGCTATGGATTAGGAAGAGCCTCCCTCTAGCAAGATTTGAGACCCAGAAGAAGGTAGTGTGGGTGCACTGTTAGAAAGGGGAAGCTGGCAAGAAATAATTCTAGCACCAAACCCACCCATTTCGAATCCTGATTTACACTACCTTTCCAGGTTATACAAAACAATATTCACTCAAGGAATAAGGAAACTTGGAGTTTTAGACCCTTATCATCAACATATACTTACATCTAACCTGGAGTTGACCCATTTTTGGTAGAAGCTCAGTGTATTCTCATGGAGGGCTTTGATATAGTCCTCGGTCTGTGATGAGTCCTGTAATGCCATTAAGTTCTGTTGTTGCTCCTCAAGAGAGGCATGGCCCCCCACCCCCCGAGTGTTAAGTCCCCTCATTGCCGAGCCACTTCAAGAACCAACATTGCGGTGGTACTGCCACCCAACGCACAGAGGGAGCCCATGCAATAAACTAGAAGAATTTTTACAGCGAATATCTGTTGCCATGCTTACGCTCTATTGTTGCTTTATGTAAATTTTCTTGTCGTCATGAAAACACACCTAATCATACTCTAATGGTTTACAGAGGCATTATAACAATTATTTTAACAAAGGATAAATTAGCAGTAAAGCAAAGAACACGCCAATATGAGGACTCCTCATTTTAATTAGTGCTCCCCCCCCAGAATGGATTACACTACAACATTTTCAAATATAGGCAACAAAGAAAGTCTACTTGTAGTTGACAGATAGCCTAATTTGAAATAAATGATATGCACAGCAACACCCATCAGATGGCTGTACCTGTTATTGTCACATATAAAGAGATGCCATAGTCAAGAAAAGACATAAAACTTGGTCACTGTGTACAACTTAGCATTTGGATCGATAAGCATGAGATGCTATTTATATATGGAGAATGAGGTTCATAGGCCCTTGCTCATGAAACTCAAGACCTAATTTGTTTCATTCTTTTATTATCATGTTAGAGCTGGTTTACATTTTAAGCAACTTCAAACACTGCTACTGCATCACCTAATCTTTTAAAATACAAACTGTATCACCCTAGAATCCTTTAGCATGCCATGTGTAATGAGAGACTAGTTAAATATGGCCAGGCTTAGGTTTGTTTAGCCCTCGAGTAACTTGGTTTTTCATACTATTCTAAAATTACAATATGTATCCAAAATACAGCTTGGCCAACAAACATGATAAATGTTAAACTAAGTCTGTTGAGACATCAACAAACTCATGTTAAACACTTTATAACAACCATTCTACCAAAAATGACACCGGTATTCTTAATCCTTTTCTAATATAACTCTGACCCTTCCCCACTACCTTGGTATCTATTAATTTGTCCTGTAATGTGAATACATATAAAGCAAAAATTGAAGTAGTAGAATAAAATCAATAAAACACTCATATACAGTTTGACTCAAGATTTATTATGCATCCATCTATAAAAAGAGTACATGACTGATCCTAAATATGACAGATGAAAAGACATTAATATAACTACCCTGTTAGTATTCATAAAAACGTACACAAGATGCACAGTCAATTATGGAGCATGTAAGTACAGCCATAAATGTAGTCTACATAGTGTTATGTATATCGGCTTATTCTTGAGAATAGTTGCAAATTTGTGGTCAAGAAAATTAGAAAATCTTAATGCAAGTCAGAGGTAATGCATTTTAAACATGCTATGACCTCAAGGTGTAGAAAAATTAAGCACAAAGAAATAAAACATTACAGTTTCTAAGCACCTTACTCAAGAGTGGCCTGATGGGGATAAGAACCAAAGGCAGTGAAATACAAGGTGTTGGAGAAGAACCAACCTCGTTAAGAGGTGTGGCCAGACACGTCAGTGACATTCCCAACATGTTGTTGAACTGAAATGAAATGGGGGAAACTTTACTTGTACATAAATGTGTTAGGTTGATTATATTTTTATTTGCTGTTTAAGTATATATTTTAATGAATCACTGCCTTAAAGCTTCGGAATGTATAATAAGACAGCGTGGAAACAATGCACAATAATGCAAAGTGATGGTGAAGGAAGCCTACATAAGAACAAACACACTTCTCTCGTTATTTCTTCTTACACATTGTTTCAAGATCCAGAATTATTGTTGTTTCTCTTTATGTGAAAAAGAAATATTTCTGAAAACTAAAACCATGCATAACAGTGGAAGTGTAAGAAGAAATAAAGGTTCTTAAACAGGCCTAACCTAACAGGTTGGCTCCCTTCACATTATTTAATGATACACTATAACGGTTTCAAATTAAGAACAGTTAAAAAGAAATAACAGACCAAAATTTGTAGCATAAAATTAATATTATTAATACTGTGTTAATGTACACTAAGATCATTATAAACCTTTTGAAAAAAAAAATTATAAAAAATGGAAAGGCTAAATAAAATCAATGATTGTCAAACAATTAAATATTAAAACAATGATACATCTTATATACCACCTAATCTATCAACACTTTCAACAATAGCCTAATCAGCAAACATTAAAAAATGTGGGTCTAATACTTGCCCTTATTTAAAACTGCAACTATGTCAAAAGGTTAACACAGAATTGGGTTTTCTTTTTTTTAACATTTTCTTTTCGAAAATTAAATTAGAAATGCTATAAGATAAGAAAGAAATAATTCTTAGTTACTAAAATGTATGAATACTAATACTTTTATTAAAGATATTTCATACCACAAATACACACCTAATATTATGATAAACAGTGTAAAATATATAAATATCAATGAATTTCTGATTCACATTTCTAATCAGGATGAAATAAAAATTTGTGTCTAGTACTTGTGGTGTCAGTACAAAATAAATAACTTCCATTTGACTATATTAAGTTTCATCATACAAATATGAAAGGAACCGTGAAAAAATGATGTAATAACAGTTCAAAATAGAAAAAAAATATGTTATTTTACAGAATTACATCACACAGCACAGCTTTACGATGATACACCCATTATTGGTAGGCATTAAAAATGTGTTTTGTTCAATCAAACCTTTAATACGATTGATCACTTATACGCCCACATCAACATACATCTAATGATTGCTCCACACATCACGTGTGAATGATGTCACCAATTAAGTTTACCAATACAGTGATGTACTACCTAACAGAGAGTAAACTACTAAATACTAATATATATTTTCCTTAATTCAGTCAATTTACACAGTATCTAACAATGGTTGACAAAATTAAAGCCGTTTGCAATCAATAATAATGTCATATTTATTTATAACAAAATAAAATTGTTAAATCTCTCTCAACTTTTAAAACAACAACATATAAATGAGAGCTGCCCCTGAATAGGCGGTAGTCTGGGATATTTTGAAAAAAGAACTATAACCTGAACCGGTAGTATGAAAACCTGCTAAATGTATATATATTTATATACTTGAGAAGACAATAATAATTTAATTTATCTAGAATCTAAATCAGCAATAGCATGGTCTACAAAACCGAGAGGATGAGGTTTAAAGCCTGGTCAGGTTCAACGAGTTGCTTTCTCTCCCAGGTGAATGCTGATGCAATCACTTAAAATAAACAATTAATTTTCTGCAATATAGTCATGGAAGCCTATACAGGCAAAACTTGAAACAGAAAAAAAGAGAATTGCATTTCCTATAACAATGATTTATTTGGAGACGAGAATAAATAATAAAGGAAAGACAATTTAAAATATATTTTATCGCAATCAGCGTTGAGAGATAGTATTTTACCAGCAATCGTTTGGTGACAGCTGCCGATAACCTGACTTGTATAGAACAGCTATAACCATCAGGAAATGAGATATTTATAGCTTTAAAGCTATGTCAATTTTATAAAAAGGAAAAAAAAAGAAGTGAAATCTAGATATAGCAAAGATGACTAAAAAAATGGTTAAGTTCTATTTTTAACCTCTTTAGATCGATGTTTTAGCATTTTCTTATGAAAATGTACAAGAACATTACTAAAAAAATCTTAAAATAACAAACAGCTCACTTAGTCAAGAAATTAATTGTATATGTGTTTACACAGTCTACAATTAATATTTTGTTGTCACTATCCTGGGGGCAGGAAGAGAAGATTTGTATTACAGGTCGGTGTCGTACCAAGCCGCCACCTGGTTGTTGTCCTGTGGAGGTTGGGGCAGCTCATCCAAGTGGTCAAAGTTGAGCGTGGTCGAATCGGGTCCGCCTACCACATCCATTGTGTCCATGGGGCCATAGTTGGAGCCCCCTCCCCCGTGGTGCGAACCTATCTCCAGACCCTGCATGGAGTCTATTGGTATCTGGTCATAACCTAGAGGGCACAACACATCATGTAACACACTTGATGACAAGAGAAAAGACTTGAATTAGTGTTGAGGCCTTTTTTTTAGGGATGGGCCCTCAAATCCTCCAGATCCCAGACCAATATTATGACATTTGGTGGCACAACTCTACTTTTTTTTTGTTCAATAATCTCTTACTACGTGTCCAGGATGTGTGCACATGGACCAATCATGCTAATGGAGTAGGGATGAGGAAGGTACAAATCAGAAGAAATTTACCTGCATTTACATTAAGGGAAAGCAGGTAACTATTTAGGAGAAACCACCCTAAGTACAACAAACCGAGATTCAAACCCCATAGTTTTGAGCAGGTTTAATTCAGAATGAACAAATTATCCAAAGGGTTTATTCAATTGCTGTAGATTAAGGTTTTACTTAAATATGTATGAAAATAGTTTTGATTAATGACTAAGCTAAAGGCTAAACTGAGGCCATGTGTGAGTGAAGAAGCGTGAGCAGTAAACAGGGGTGTACTGGCAGGTTTCAAGTGGCCCTCAACATACATTCATAAACCAATGAAGCTATGTTTTACTGTAATCTGCAGTAATGTATTTATACTTTTATTCTTTGCAAATTTAATCCAGGGGATATTTCAGCTACAATATTGATGACCAAGTCAATATTCAGTCCACTTAAAACATCAGCTTCTACTTTCTAGTGAAATTATCCTCCGACCGATACTTGTGTAATTTACAAAGTTAGTATTAGTATTCAATAAACAAAACCTAAAATGTCCTTGACATTTAACTGTGTAATATATGCACAACATTTAAAATGAAATCAAGATAAAAGAAGTATTTTTAATAATATGGAGGAAAACCTTATACTTTATACTGCTGGGATTATAGAATAAATATTACTACTCCATTAAATAGTCATTGAAACTCATCAGAAATATTTGTCGAATATTATAATTTCCTGATCAAGCAAGCAAATAAAAAAACAGAAGGGAAAAAAGGCAAAGGCAAGACAAATAAACAGAAGAATATAACAAAGATTACAAACAGGACACTATAAAATATAATCAAGAGGAAGTGTTTAAAATATATTTAAATTTAAGGGTGTACAAGCTTGAAAAGGTCAGTCAAAATGTCAACACACACATGACAAAGCTTTTAAAAGTCAGTCAGTCAGTCAGTCAAAATGTCAACACACATACACATGGCAAAGCCTTGAAAAGCTAGTCAAAATGTCAACATACATTTCTCTAAAGAGAAATCTTTAAGAGTGTATTTACTTTAAGAACATGACATGATTATTAACAAGATGTACTTGAAGAGAGGCCCACTGTTCACAGAACTAGTAGATTGGTGTACGTACCTTGCTGGTAGCCTCTTCCTCCGTGACTGCTGTGAACGCTATCGGGGCCCTGGCCATACATACCATCATAGCCCTGGTCTGGACCAAGCATGTCCTGCAATGGGGTATAGTGCAACAAACATACAAACACACGTGACGTGCAAAACTAAAAACCACTAGTTTCTAGAGCTCAGCCGATTGGAGTGGCAGAATATATTAAGCTAGGAGTCGAAGTCTTCTAAAGTAGGTTCAAACAAGCTCATTTACCAAATAATGACTCAGTTGGTGGCAAAAATCTGACCATGATCGATATACAATGAAAACTTCTTTTCTTTTTTTACTTTTGAAGATTTTTATTTTTCTATATATTTAACAACGCGTAAGAAGGTTAGAAGTAAATACAAACATGGCTTTCTACAATGAAAAGATAAACACTGGTCACATTTTGCATTGCTGCAACTGGACAACAAATTAATGGCTGCCTCTTTAAGAAATCAATATTTACTGCCCTAGGCATTAAAACTATAAACTCTTCCAGAAAGAATGTGATCCACAAATTCCTCTTATAGGAAACGCAAAAAAAACCACAAAAGAGGAGGAAAAGTAAATAGGACATATAAATAAAAACAAGTTAAATGAATTATTAACATAAAGATATTTGCGAGTACAGGCTTTGATTAAGCATCATGTCAGTTGGTCAACTGAAGAAGCAAAGTGTTATCAGAAAAAGCTTAGGTTTCTAGGCTGTGCTTACCATTTTGAAATTGAGGTCAAGTTTTGTTGGTGTAAAACCAACATGTAACTAAAAACTTTATACTTCAATAATATATATTTTTTATCTCCTAGTCCTATTATCTGCTCAGGTTACACACATATATAATAATTATTCTAATGGGCTAAGGAGGAAGCATTTTAGAGGTAGTTTAGCCGCATTTGCTTGGAAAGAGAATGGGGAACCCTATAGGGAAAAACACCCTTAGTAGAGCCGACTAGGATTTGAAAACTGATCTGCCCGTCTTCCCTTACTTGTCTTAACACAAGTGAAGCGTTAGACCATTCAACCACAGAAGCTGGTTCAATCAATGGTTAAATTTGTTGTACCTCTTGCTCAGGCAGCCTTGTATCTTTCCTCCGCACTCGCACCGGCCGCTATAACCCCTCCCTACTGCCTG
>CABFVX010005510.1:27508-50123 GCA_902151425.1 Timema shepardi | reverse complement strand
GGCCTGGCATTCCCCACATTCACAAGATGTCTTGACAGAGGTGAAGGAAGGGTTTGGTAATCAGATAAATCTGTGCCGGGACCGAGTATTGAACCCCGGACCCCAGCACAGAAGATAAGAAAATAATTTCATTTGGTAGATTTGATCAGTAGAAATGTGACCTGTGCTTTGATAGTTAATACTAAAACTTAAGCAATGCAATTAGTTTAAACCCTGGGCATATAATGAGGATAGAAAAAGAAAAGCTATCAAATAAAGTGATGGAAATGAAGTATTAAGGAAAAAAACTGCAAGGGAGGCCAAGAAATAAATGAAAGGAGCAAATAACAGAAAGTGTGCAAATGAGAGAAGAATAATGAACGCAATTAAAGGTGAAAGAATAGTGGAAGGACGGTGGGAGATGGAGGCATTTTACTAAACAGACCTGGCCACAAACTGGAAACAGCTGATGATGATGATTGAGTGAAAGTCACTAAAATTTGATGTTATAGAAATATGTTTAATTTGATTTAATTCAATTAAAAAGTTCATCTGAAAAGTTAACAAAAGCCACAAATAATATTTCCTTGTGGACTACCATGTCATTTCTTTAAACACAATTAATCAAACATACTAAGAATGTAAATACAATTGTTGTAATATCTTTATTTCCACCATTGTGGCAAAATGAATTTTGTATGAAAATCAGAATGTACTCACCTAGCGTCTTTTGTTCAGGAACTAAGCTCTTGGCATCACTGATATGTTGCTTAGGGATGATTAAGTAGTGATATTTAGAAGCAGGCTTGATATCAGAAAATGCAACATAATTATCATCCTGAAAATAAATATGAAGATATAAGTAGGCTGAGCTCAAATTACATTTGTGTTTATTATTTACAATTTTTTTTATTATTATTAAGCACCACGCCTTACACCAATTAGATGACAAAACTGACAACGATCACCGAAATGGGAGAATTTTTGTTTTGCCGTCCCCTTACCTCATCTACTACAGGAGAAGACATTTTTTATTTAATTAACTCATTTTTAAAGATGAAGGTTTGTCTTGAGCCCAATGTCACAGCATCTGTATTGACGGTGCGCCACCAATGCTTAGGACACGTCAGGGCTTCTGTGCAATTATAAAGGAAGTTAATCTGCAGATAAAAGTATTTCATTGCTTTCTTCATAAGGAAAATCTTGCTTCTAAGAGGCTGTCATAGGATTTGGATATTCTTATGAAAGAGGTTGTTCAGGTCATCAATTTTATAAAATCAAAGTCACTTAACAGGATATTTAGCCATATGTGCTTAGAAATGGGCTCTGAGTACACCCATTTGTTGTATCATTCTGAGTTCAAGTGTTGTCTAGAGGGAATGTTATTTACAGAGTTGTATACCTACTCAAGAAGATTGAAATATTTTTCAGAAATGAAACATCCTTTGACTTTCCGGTTTTCTAGAGATAAGTGGATATTGGATTAAACCTACCTTTCAGATATATTTGCGAAACTTGGTAAGTTAAACACCTCAATGTAAGGTCGTGATCACACTGTCATTGGCCTTACAGAGAAATTGACAGCATTCAAAGGAAAGTTGAAATTGTAGAAAAAGAAAATATAAGAAAATAAGATGGATGCTTTCCCGACTTTAAACCTGCTTCTGCAAGATGTTCGCACTGAGCTAGCAGAGGTTAAAAATGTAATAATTGGGCATATGCACAAATCAAATCTTGAGTTCGATCACTACATTCCAGAAGCTATGGCTAAATACAGTTGGGTGCGCAGTCCATTTGACATTGACGACTCAACTGAACATTTTTCAGACATTGCTGGTCTCTAGGAAGAGCTCATTGAAGTTCGAAGTGATGAAGCTTTGCGTCACAATTTCGAAAAACAAACTGAGTCACTATATTCATTTAGGATAAAATTGAAAAAAAAAAATCTACTTTAGAGAACAAAGTTATGAACGTGTTACTTCTGTTTATGACTACTTACCTATGTGAAGCTGGTTTTTCTATACTTTCTGTCATGAAAACTATGATTAGAAGCAGACTACAACCAGAGCATGACTTGAGAAGCAGCCTTTCAAAGATACGAGCATGATTTGAAGACCTTTCAACAATAGTGCAAAGTCAATGATCTCAATGAACAAATGTAAATAATTATTTTAGGAATTTTGTTTTGTAGGTTTAAATTTTCAATTATTAGGCCTACTGCATATTATTTGTCACAAAATATGTTAACAGGTCTACTCATGCCTTCCCAATAGTGAGTAGGCCTACCTATAATAATAATAAATTGCGTATAACCCGAACGGGTAGTAAGACGCGGTGCTAATAATAATAATAATAATAATAAATAATTACTAACGGAGTTATTGTTCATTAGACTACTGTATTTAATTTATTAAATCCAATACTGGAAATATTTTCTTAATTCTACTATTACATTCTGATTACATTTTATAATTGCTTGTTAGAAAATATTACAGCTTTACATAATAATAAATAATTACTGCACTTATTTAAATGATTGAATTACCACTGTTTAGCTTCAAATGAGACCCTTGGGTCGACAAGTTGATTGCCTATTGATTTTGGGTCTTGGCCATAAAAACGTTAAGAATCCCTCCTTTAAAACATGAGTGAAGAATGACTGAGCACGGGACAATTCATGGATAGCCGAGTGGTAAAGCATTGGCACGTAAGCCTATGGTCCTAGGGTCGATTCCCATGTCTAGTGTCACTTTTAAAATTTAAAGCGTACAAAATGGGTAATGTATTGATTTAAGCCCCTGGACTCATTTAAAGACGTGAAAGGAATGCATTGCCATCCTTGGAGATGATTTTTCAACGCCATTGCCGGTAGAATTTCACGAAGAGGTATAAGTAAATAATTCTGATCAGCCATTATTATTATTAGCACCGCGTCTTGCTACCCGTTCGGGTTATACCACTTACGCTAATGTGTAATGGTAGGGTGGTTGTGAGATGAAATGGAAGACCTACAGTTTAACGTGGAATCCGAACCACGGTGGAGGCCTGGGATTCCCCACATTCACAAGATGTCTTGTCAGAGGTGAAGGAAGGGTTTGGTAATTAGATCAGCCCATATTCAAATAAAGAAATCAAAAGGTTGGAATAACCTAACCTATACAGCTTTAATTTTTTTTAATAAGTTTAGACCACACATGGATACACCACCTACTTCATAGACAAGTTTGGTTGATTCTTTGCCCTCACAAATTAGGCAAAAAATACATTTATTTTTATTTGCAATGTCAGCCATAATTAATAAATACACAAAGATATAAATGAAACAGGTAGTAGCTTTCCACATCCACATTACCGTTGGTATTGAATAAAACATGGCGGTGTGCAGGTTTTAAACATTATTATTTTGTAGCCAATAAAACCTAATTTAATATTGTCACTAAAGGAGTGCATTGTAATCACTGTACACCTGCAATAGAATAAATTAATCGTAAAATAAAAGTATTTTTACTAGATCCATGTAGTGTAAAATTAGAAAAAATAAATATTCTTATATAAAAATACAATATACTTCTATATGTACATACATAGTTATATAAACTCTTTTATAACATGAGTTTAGCTTTATATTATATGTTACATTTATTTAACTAATACTTATAATCCAATCACACTCTACAAAGTCTCTATTTATTTATCTATTTTATTTTTGTTTCTTTTATGTCTCCGGAAACATTTTCTTCAAATAGTGGGAGCACTGTAATAAGCAGCTAACGCAATAGTATTTATTGTATTTATGTTGGCCTACCTGAAACAATAATCAAGTAGAAAGAAATGGCGGCGAACGTGTTTGCCGACTACGGTAATAGAAATATTACTAACGAAAAACCATGTCGTACCTGTACAGATTTTCGAACATGGGCAAAGTTGCAGAAAGACACTCACAACAAGGAAACAGTATGATTAATTTGAAATTATTTACTGGTTTTTATGTGGTTAAGTAATTTTAAAGTGTTGGTGATTGCACAAGTTCTAATGTGTTGAAGGCCACAACTCAAAAAAACTTTGATTACACTCTTATTTTGTGGCAAACAAATAACTGTCGTCAAATTATGTAAATGGTGACTATTTTCTATAAAAAATATACATGTCAGATATTTTTCTATGTACACGAAAACACATTAAGTCTTGTTAATAAACTTTAACCTTAAGGTTCTGTGTACAGTGAATAATTTTTAATTCTTCCACCAAAGTAAAAATACTCCGAATTGAGCCTTCATCTGTTGTTGAGGATTTAACCATCTATGTTATTTCTTGTTGATTTTGTACTAGATTTTTCTTAAACATCTTCTCTCATACACTACTGACACTCATGATCACAATTATATAAATTTGTTTCTATCCAACAAAAACTTTGCTCCTATTTTGCCCTTATGGCCCATCCTTTTCAGTGTTGCCACATTTCTTTTTATATATTAGATTCCACTTTGTTAACTAAAATCATTCCCCCACTCATTCCATTCAATTCAATTCTTAAAGAGGTGACCTGGTGATCTAGGGGTAAGGTGCCGGACTTCTGTGCTGGGTGTCCGGGGTTCATTCCTCGGTCCCAGCACAGATTTATCAGATTGTCAAACCCTTCCTTCACGTCTGACAAAACTTGTATTAATCACAACTTGTGAATGTGGGGAATGCCAGGCCTCCACCGTGGTTCGGATTCCACGTTAAACTGTAGGTCCTCCATTTCATTTCATTATCACCTTACCATTACACATTAGCGTAAGTGGGTATAACCCAAACGGGTAGTAAGACGCAGTGATTATAATTATTCTTAAAGGTTTTTTAGCACCATGTTTAACTACCTGTTTGGGTTATACACTTATGTACTAATTATGCTGATTGTTTAAGGGATTAGGAAGGTTATATTTATAGAGTGTGTACCTGCATTTGTGTGGAAAGAGATTGGAAAACCATTTTTAAAAGGCTACCCTCAAACCTCGATCTCCTCGTTATTGGCACTCTAATATACTGTGTGAGTAACGCGTTAGACCACGCGGTCACCGAAGTGGGTCTAAAGTTATATTACCCTAGCCCCTTAACTTCTCTAGTTTGACTTCCATTGGTTGTTGGAACACTTGCTCTACTTAACTCTATTTGTTTTCCAATAGTGTAATTTATTGAGAGTAGATTTGTTTAACAATAATTATTGTAGCTTACCCAACAAAATTTACGCATAGGCCTACAGAATTAGAAAAAAAAAATCATAACACTGAATAGATGTTAACTTATTATTTTAATGGTAAAATAAACTTGTGGTACTGTACAGTCATCTTTGTTAAAAAGAAGACTAAGCAAACACATTAAAGTTAGGTACTTCCCCTGGATATAGTTTACAACTACACAGCCATAATTACAATTTTATACATTTCTACCAGACTAGGTATGTTATAGGCTACTAAATATTTAATCACCTGCTTCGGTAGCTGTATGGCCTTAGGCGCTACTCTCGCAGTAGACTAGAGTCTAGATTTACGAAGACAGAGAGATTGCAGTTTGAATCTCATTTGGGTGTATTGAGAGTAGTTTTTCCAAATTTGTTTTCCACTTTATTCATGCAAATGTCTGCACACTTCTTATAAATATAACTTTTATCATTCCTAAAACAATGAGCATGATTAGTAACTTACATAAGTGTGTAACACAAACAGGTAGGCCTGGTAAGATGTGGTGCTAAAAAAATAAAAAATATCATTTTCTGATTTAGTATCCCTGTCATTGTACATCACAATAATTGTTGAAAAAGGTCTAGCATAATATTTCAACACATTTACATTGTAAGGTACATACCTAGATTTTCTAACATAGTCAGAAATACTAACACCACAAATCTACATTCATTTAAATTGTAGCCTACAAATAATTCATTATATTGATTATTCTTGGGATGAAATATTTTAAATATGTTTTGAGTTGTCAGCATTTTTACTATCTTGAAAGTAACTATCCTTTTATCATTTCTTTTTAGAAGCCCTCAAAGGCTCCACAAGAAGAAATCCCAGAAAAACGAGATGGTTTGCAATGTCCACTAGATAAAGATGAACTAGGTTAGTGCTTATTTTCTCTGTATGAAAATCCAAGCCATTTCTTTTCACTCCTAAGAAGTAAAACTAGAATACCTTAAAGGAAAGCTCATAATACGTTGTTAAAACATGTTTTATCTCTATTAATAAAATGAATATTTTGTCTGTCAGGAGCATTGCACAATATCTACTGCACGAAGATATCTTTAATTTTAAAATTAGGAGCACAAGTGCACAAATATTTGCACCTAAAAGCCAGAATTTTAAAATCTGGATTAGATTTTCTTAAATTAACTAAAAAACGGATTTGGCAAGTAGGCCTATAAATGAAGAGTTTTTTTCCGTGTGTTTTAAATAAGGAAAATTGTTGCAAGGGGTAGCAATGCAGTCCATTGAGTGGTTACCCAGGTTAACGCTGGGTACTAATTATTAATGTAGCCTAACTAAATTTACTTTGGGAACCATAAACCAATAGTAAGTATCCAAAATCCTACTGTCCTTAAATTTTATAGTACTTAACACAAAAACACCCCCTCCTTTTTATTACTTATTCTTTAATGTATTATTAGTTTGAACACATTTTCCTTTCTGCTCTACTGAATTTATCATAGAAAGCTTCCCTATTTATATAAATGTATAAATTTTAAACGAGGGTAGGCCCTACTTTATTTAAAGCAATGAACCCAAAAATATATGTAGGCCTAATAAAGGAAATACTTTTTATGAGAATTTTTTTACCAATCCCGTTTCAAATAATAACCCCATGAACTTAACCTATAAGACAGCTCCACTCAACATTTGATATTTTATTTCAGGTAGAAAAACGTGGAGTTTTTTGCACACGATGGCTGCATATTATCCTGAAAAACCAAGTCTTTACCAAGAAAATGATGTAAAGCAGTTCTTCTCCACATTCTCTCGATTGTATCCTTGTTCATTTTGCGCTGAAGACTTCCAGAAACTGTGAGTACTTGGTTACTTCTTGTCATTAACACTAATTGAGTATCCAGCTATCAAGCAATATAGGCTAATTGACAAATTTGTAAACATTATTAGATTTACCTTGATTTATTCACTGTATTCATATGCAAGGTTGCCTCTAACATTTTATTCCCAGGTGAACTTTCATTTTATTTTACTGCGGGATTTTGGTTCAAACATTGTCTTACGAACATTAAAGATAGATACTCATTACAAAATTAAAAAATTGGTCGGTGTTTGTGTCTGTTGCTTTTCATGAGTATTGTTAGTTGTATTTTATTGTAAGTTTTATCAGATTATTTCTTATTCTCTACTCTAGGCCTAATGTACTTTGACCAAATGATGGTATTCAAATTTCTGTAAATATTTAAGGAGATAAATTATGAAATTAAAATGTTTCCTCCTTGATCCTGACTAAGCAAACGCTTGCATTGCCTGCTTTTTTTTTGGCCATCACGTCTAATTACCTATTCATATTAGACGCATACATATTAATTATGTTATTGAGTTAAGGATGAGGAAGGTTCAATTTATAGTAAGTGTACCAGCACTTTCATGAAGGGAGAGTGGAAAACCATTTAGGGAAAACTTAACTTTGGAACACCTGACCCGGGTTTGAACTGTGATCTCCTTGTCATCAGCATTCTAGTTTCTTACGAGAGTGGTGCCTTAGTTAGACCATGCGGCCACCGAAGCAGGTTTTCCAAGTGTTGTGATCTAAGTCTGCAATTTTTTTTAACAACTTATAACAGAACTAGCTCCTTCCACTTTACTAGGCCTACTTTAAACTCTTTAAGTGGTGATAACTTTTGCAATTGATCAAAAAATAGATACACAAGTATAATTATTTTTTATTTTTTCCCCCTAAAACAACAATTATATTATTATCGTTATCACCACATCATACTACCTGCTCTAGTTATACACATGTATGATAATTACTCAAATGGGATAGGGATGAGGTAAGAAGAATTTTAAAGGTAATCTATCCAAATGTCCTTGGAAGTAAAGAGGAAAACCATTTAGGAAAAACCACCCTCACAAAACGCGACCAAAATTTGAACCCGGTTCTTCCTGTTATCATCAGGAAAGTCCAACATCCGAGTGACACCATAGACCATTCGGCCACTGTAGCAAGTAACAACATCACTTAACTTTCTAAACTGTACACTTTATATTCATTTGTTACAGTATGTACAGCCTGTGGCCTGGGTCATTTTTTTATTCAAGCCATATATTTTCTGCTGTCAGCTTGCTAGGCTTGTCATGGCTTTTCAATTGTTACAGTATCTATTCTAAATTTTAAAGTAATTTTCACTGTTTTCATGTTTACATATTTACATTTATGACTATGACTGTATTCTGTAATTTTCCTTCCTTTGAAGTTCAACTTTGCTGAAAGATTAACACTTTCTTGTGAGGAATCTATGATAACTTTGTATGATTGATTAACTCTTTAACATTCAATAAAACTAACACAGAACCAATGTGCTTTTTACTAAGTAACATAGAGATTTTGGTTTGAGCTTACTTTGTATTGACACTTTTGTGTGTATTTTGTGTGACTGTAACTTAGTTTCAAAATGAATGAAAAGTAAACTGAGAATTTATTAAAAGTTTTCTTTTTTGTATTTTATATTATTTACATACTCGGTTGTTGTGGTCATTTCAAGTTTATTGGTTATTTAGTCGAGTTGTGTGCGGCTGCGTGGCTGCAAGATCAAATTGAAATACTTGAAATAGTCCAAATAAACAGCAACTTAGGCTTTTGCTTTTTATTTTGGCATTAGTTCCTGTAGATTTCATGTTTGGCCCCTGGCCAATTCCCCAAGAACTTACGCAACCCTCAACAGAGGAGTGTTTTGACATGACTGCTCTATCACTACTTGGGAGACTGATATAACTAGCCAATTTATAATATTATTTTAACACCGCGTCTTACTACCCTCTTGGTTTATACACTTGTGTACTAATTACACTAATTGGTTAGATATTAGGAAGGTTTAGTTAAGAGGAAGTACACCTGCGTTTGTGTGATGTAAAAGTGGAAAAACCATTTAGGAAAAACCACCCTCGGTGCACTTGACTGGGATTGAACTTCGATCTTTTCTTCTTGGGCAGTCTAGTTTAACACGAGAGTAGTGCGTTAGACCACGCGGCCACCGAAGCAGGTGGCAATATAATTCATTTCGCTCAGTTTGTGATGAGACAATTTGATGTGATTGAAATAACCCTTGTTTACTTACACATATAGTACACATATAGTACCTGCCGTTTCTTTACAGGGTGGGCAAAAACTAATAACAGTCAGAGGGTTTGTTGTGCTAATCACATGGCCCCCTCTATCCGCAAATGTTCGCACTAGCTTAGCCAACATACAGCTGCCGCTCGGGCTATATAGCTCGCTTGCGAGCTCACTACATTGAGTTGTTTTTTGAGGGTAAATAACTAACCCTAACATAATTTAAATCATGATGTCACTTTAAAAATGTATTTATAGTTCCTAATATTGAAACATTTGAAAATGAACACACATCATATTATAACTGAAGTTTTGGATTTCTGTTTATACCTTGGTGTGGAAAGTTTATAGCTGATTGTGCTTCTACCTCTAGTGATTGATTGGTAGTTTTTTGTTGTTTTTTTTTGTTAAAAATTTATTTTGTTTTATTTACCAGAAACAATTTTTTTCTGGGGGGGTTGAAATTTTAAGTTTGCTCATTCTTGTTACGCTATATGTAAAATTAGTGTCAGAAAAAACATCAATCAGTCATTTTAAAAGCATGATAATATTAATACAATCCTGTATTTAAATGCTATTGAAAATACAAACCTCTATAGTATTATAAATTCAATTACATCTTAAGATTCACTTAAATATGTATTTTAATGGTTCATTTCTCTAGGAATATATTTGATATTTGTGGATCTCCCAAAAGAACTTGATTTATACTCCTATGTTACTGCACATCAAATAATATAATATTTCCCAAAATGAAAGTTAGCTTGAAAAACATGAGTGCTACAAATAATTTGCCATATCTAGTTGCAGCAATTGTTACATGTATGAAAACAAATATAATTATTTTTTTACCACTGCGTCTTACTATTCGTCTGGGTTATACATTTATGTACTATTTACGCTGATGGTTTTAGGGGTGAGGAAGGTTATATATATATATATATATATATATATATATATATATATATAGGGAGAGAGAGTGAGAGAGAGAGAGATATGCAGTGTACTCACTTTAACATGGAGGGAGATTGGAGAACCATTTATGAAAAAACACCTTAAGTACACCTGACCTATATTCAAACCTCCTCTTCCCGTCATTGGCAGTATAGTCTGTGAGAGTGACGCCTTAGACAATGCGACCAGCAAGGCTGTTAGTTATGTTGTTTTTTGTTTTGGTTTTTTTAAAAGTTTGTATATACATAATTCGAAGAGAGCTTGTTCACTCGGGGACTATGAGTTTTACATCAACATTTTTTATACAGTTTTATTTTTTATTACTCCATAATTATTCTAAATCATTTTTTATACTATAAAGTGAAAAATCAGCATGAGTGCATGTAGCACTCATGTTTAAGATCATGATGTTATTTAGTATCGAGTTATTACCATAATATTAGACTGTCTTAAAAGACCTATGAGTTAGAGCTAAGAGTTGAGTAGGCCTATTATATGTTTGCCAAATTTGGGCACAAACATTTGTTATTGGCTTTTTCTGCCAGTAAAGTCAATATACAATTGAAATAGCCATGTGTAGGCATATGTTTGTTGAGTTTATACAACATTTTATTATCCTTATATGAATTGCTTTATCATAGTATTTTTTTTTTCTTCTAAAACTACACAAATAACCCATCACCTTGAAAATTTTCTTATGAAATATGTAAATCCAAGGCTGTAGCCAGCCAATAATTCAGGGGGTTTGGTGGGCACATCCCCAAATTGCCGGAGTTTATAAAAAACTGTAGCTATTAAACACTTCTAGAAGCTTTCTGAAGTGTTTTTATGGCAACATAACACCATAACTGCCCGCGGCTAGAAAAAAAAATTATAGATACTAAACACCTCTAGAAGCTCTCTGAAGGGCCTTTTATGGTAACACACCCCATAGTTTGTACTTGTACCTTAATTTTGATATGGTTTGAACCATAAATAAAGCCATATATATTTTGTTCATAAGATTTTAGGGGGCGTTTGACCCCCCTCCCCAACTACGGTCTTGTGTAAATCCCAAACATTAAATACTGGAATTTAACTTCTAAAATTTGACTAAGTATGTAACACATAAAATTCTTCAAAATTGTGAAGTCTTGCAAACGTGTTTCCCACAATTATTGTTTAGTTTTTTACCTCATCTTAGAACCCATTTTGGCTCAATGCATACATTAACAACTGTAATGAAATAAGGCTCTAAAAGGTAGAGTTTTAAATAAAATGTACCCATATTTGGGTAGAGGGAAATTGGGAAACCATTTAGGCAAGAAAACCCTAAGCTCACCTGATCGGAATTCGAACCTCGACCTTCCCATCATTGACCTCTGAACTGACTGATTAGATTACACACGACTTATAAACTATCTTAAACCCGGCACAGACACAATACCCAGCCTATGGCCATTAATTAATTAATCAGTCACTATGAAAGGGGAAACACATATTTCACCAATGTTACGTTTTTCAGCAATGCAGGGTTTTGAACACAGGGCCCATAAGTATGTAGACACACTAAAGGCTGTGCTAAGCAGCCAATTTCATAATCAGACTTGGTATGCCTCAAGTGTGGTACTATACTTAAGGTGGAATGGAAGAGGACGTGAGAAAAATACCGTTTCTTTCGCGGTTTTTATGGCAAAACTTGTTTTGGCTAAAATAAATAAAATATTGCTTCAGTACAAACATAGACATGGTGACGTCAAAATTTCTTGAATATCTGTCAAAGCTGTCCTGGAATTTAATGACAACTTTTTCTCTTCATTTAAAAAGTTTCTCATTTAATGCTGTTATGCTCATGATGGATAATGCAGAACCCTTGATATCAACATGTAAATAAAATTCAACTCTCTGTTTATACTGGAGCAATATTTTATTTTATTTAGCCATAAAGTTGCAAAAACACTCTGGTCTTTTCTTGCGTCCCCTTCCATCCCACCCCAATACAAGACAAAACTTACTTAGACCAGAATGGAATGGCCCAGTTTCATATTCAAAACTGACCCGTTCCATTCTGGTCCAGGTAGGTGTTGTTTTGTATTTAGTGTAGTGCTACACTTGATACATACTAAGTTTAACTATAAAACTGGCTCATGGTGTCTGCTTTGTGGGGTTACTGAATTAGTTTATTGCTAATATAATTTGAGAATAACCCGCTTTGGTCACTGCATGGTCTAAGGTGCTACTCTTGCAGTAGACTAGACTGTCTTATCAGCATTCGAACGGCACTGAGAGTGGTTTTTCCAAAATGGTTTTCCACTCTACCTCCATGCAAATATGGTTACACTTAACTTAGTTCAACCTCCTCCATCCTAGTACATTAGCATAATTAGTACATATGCGCACAACCCAAACGGATAGTAAGTAAAATAGAAGAATAATTTATCTTGTAATTTATAAACTCAATTGATTATATCTAGTTAAATATTTTTCTCTTATCATTGCATTGCAGGCTTAAAGTTTCGCCTCCCGCTACCAAATCACAGGAGGATCTGTCACAATGGCTCTGTAAAATTCACAACAGTGTTAACGATCGTCTTGGCAAATCTTTGTTCGATTGTTCCCGGGTTAATGAGAGGTGGCGAGATGGTTGGAAGGACGGATCTTGCGACTATTGAAACTTGCGAATATCTTGTGTAAGGCTTTTTTTTTTTTTGTGAGATAAAAATAAAATAGGACACAACAGTATTTCGATTATTTGATTTGTTAACATTGCTATACTAACTTGATATTGTGATATTTGTTTGTCAATCTTGACTTATATTTTTCAATATCGATAAATAACAGCATGTGACAGTGAACAATCGAGTGGTATTATTAAACATTTGATGAGTTTTGTTTTAAATACAGATGAATTATAATAGATATGATCATGTTATTTTAGAATTAATATTTAAAACTACAGTTTTGTGATATTAGTTTCAAGTTTAGCACTGCTATTGGTTCATATGTGATATTTTAATCCCATAATTATTGTTATAACTTGGAACATGAAACTATTTGTACTATATTGTAATCGTTTTGAATTATTAAATTATTACTTCAGGTGTTAACTGGAAGTTTACTATCATTTTACTTATTTGAATTAAGTAACCTGAAAATAGGACACTATTCTAAAGCCTCTAACTTGTCATTGTTCAACTATTGACTTTTGAGCTATCCAGAATTTAATGTAATTCCTTAAAAACCGACTTTGTATTTAAATTTTACTCTCAACTTTACAAAGATACTGTTACAAGACATGAAGATAATGTTGATTTTCTGGGCGCGTGTTGGATAATCATTAGATGTGATACATTACTAACCTACTTTGTTGGTCGAATAGTCTTAAAGCAGGGTCGGCATCGTTTTTTTTAAGCCTTGATATACTTAAAAACTTATCAAAGGGTTTGCGATGTACTATTGTTTTATTTTTTTTATACAGCTTATATTTATTCTTTAAATTCACTTTTTCATCAAAAACTTATAGCTAGTAGCTTAGACTATAAAACATTATTTGTACAAGAAATATTTCAAGTTAAATTTCTGTGAAAATTTTTCAAGTCACACAAATATGAATTTTTAAATAAATTTTATATATTTTTTAATTTTTTTTTTAAATTAGACAAAAGGAAATATTGATGGACTCCAAAATTGCTATAAAACTATTTATTAATATTGGATAAAATAAATCAACTATGAATTTTGAAGGGAAAAAATCACTTTTGTAAAAATTGTCAAGTTTGAACAGCTACTAAAAATAGACTTTTCAAACACTCACACCTCTAGCATAAACAACATTTTAAATTTCTTCTTATGACCAAACAAGGTAATTTTGATCACTGTCAAAAATTATTTGAAAGTACTTTATATACATGTGAGTTTAAAATACTCGAAAGATTGAGTTCTAATGATTATATCATTTTCTTATATGATGGACTGAAAATTTTCATCAGATCCAACAGTTGCCAACACTTGATCTTTGCTGTCACTCTCTCATCAGAATGGACATCTAAAGACAAAGAGGTTGTAGTTTGAATCCTGGTGAGGTGTACTTAAGTTTGTTGTTCCTAAAATGGTTTTCCACTCTTCCTCCATGAAAATGTAAGGAGCATGTGATGAGAAAAAAGTATCTATGTTCTATAAACAGTAAAAGGTTATGGGAGGACAGTTTTTTTCAAAGTTTCTTTTTAGCGTTAATGATGAACGGAATAAATGAGACTTTGTATAGCTCACGCATGAAAAATGGTCCAGCGAGTTTCCTTTTTTTAGCTAGAAATGCGGGAAAAGTGCTGCATCATTGTTATTCATCCAACAAAATATTACTACCCGGCATTTAATAAGAGCCTGAGTGGGTAGTAAAACATTTATCATATTAGATTTTTTTTTAAAAGCCTTTGCTATGATATTTAAACTACATAATCCATATTCCATTCAAAATTTATTTGATAAATAAGAATCCTATCAAACAATTTAAATTAATTCACCCGCTTCGATAGCTGCGTGGTCTAACGCGCTACTCTCGTGTTACACTAGATTGTCGAAGACCAGGAGATTGGGGTTCAATCCCGGTCGGATGCACTGAGGGTGGTTTTTTTCCTAAATGGTTTTCCATTCTCCATCCACAAAAATTCGGGTGCATTTCCTTTAAATTAAGCCTTCTTAATCCTTAACTCATTAGTGTAATTAGTACATAGGCATATAACCCTAATGGGTAGTAAGATGCAGTGCTAAAAAAAAAGTTCACCTACCTACGGACATATCTATACTAATTTTGGTTTACATCTTGCGTGTTCTTTTTTCAGTAATATACACCAAAATAGCAATCTGATATTGTAAACTTGGTGACACAAAAGCTGTACCTTAATTGCCAGTTGCTGTGGTTTTATCATTAATCTCAAGTAGCTTATGATTCCACACATTATAAAGACTTGTGCTTTAATTTATGGGTGACGAATGACCCTGAACAAAGGGCCAATCATGGATAGCTCAGTGATAGAGCATTGGCTCGCTAATCCAAGAGTTACAGGTGCGATTCCTATGTCCTGCTGTCAATTTTCAACTAATTTAAGTTAATAAAAGGCGTTAATATAATGTGGGTGTTTATTTAAGTCTTAAATGAGAATCAGTTTATATTCATTCACTCATTACAAATTATTATTATTATTAGCACCGCGTCTTACTACCCATTCGGGTTATACGCACTTACACTAATGTGTAATGGTAGGGTGATTGTGAGATGAAATGAAGGACCTACAGTTTAACGTGGAATCCGAACCACGGTGGAGGCCTGGCATTCCCCACATTCACAAGATGTCTTGTCAGAGGTGAAGGAAGGGTTTGGTAATCAGATAAATCTGTGCCAGGACCGAGGATTGAACCCCTGCCGCCAGCACAGAAGTCTGACACCTTACCCCTAGACCGTCAGGTCACCCTCACTCATTACAAAACTTTTTTTTCCATAGAAATCAATTACTCTGAAAAAAAAAAACTTTGCTATAACACTTTAACAGTCGAACATATCCGTCTTGGTGGTGTAGTTGGCTAATGCGCTTGTCGTTTTGAGCTCGACTGCTGAGGATGGAGGGATCAAGGCTCGAATCTCGGTTGGGTGAACTGGGGGTGGTTTTTCCTAAATGGTTTTCTACTCTCCCTCCACACAAATGCGGGTTCACTTCCTCTAACTCAACCTTACCAATTCCTAATCCATTAGCATAATTAGTACTTAAAGCGTATAACCCAAACGGGTAGTAAGACGCGGCGCTAAATATATATAACAGCTAAACATATGTTCATACCACATTTCTGTGAACTATTTTAAATACAAGTGGTGCCACACCCAATAAATAAGTGGCAATTTTGTAAAATGAGGGTAAGCATTGCTTTTGAATTTCAAATACTAGGTCAAGAGGTTGTAAGTAAGTTGTAAGATTAAAGGATGCAGATAGCTAGGAGCAAAAGTATCTCCCATTGTTGAAATCTATTATTTGAACTAATGAAGTAAGGTGCTGTCTTTAAATTACGTTTAGCGAGTAATACCGGGAAAAGGGGGGCGGGTCTGAATACATCTTATGTAAGTTTTTTTTTATCAATGTTTATTGTGAGACAAAATTTTTTAAAAAATAAAAAATTGTTAAAAAATACTGAAATGTTTCATTTTTATTCATTGGTTAATTCCACTCTAATATCTAATTCTCACTGTTTTATACAAATGATTGAAATATAGAATTAATATTTTGCACAAAGATAGTTAACTACAATAAACATGACAATTGACTTTTTGTTTTAAAGATTAAAATTATCTAATTTACCAAATTGTAAAAAGTTTTGTAAAATAGTTTGGCGGGAANGGGGGGGGGGGGGGGGGGGGGGGAGCTAATGGAAAATTATGTGGTCCCATATGTGGGGAAAGGGGTTGATCGAAAATTATGTAAAAAAAAGTCTTATGTAATTTAAGGATAGCCCCTAATGAGGTTTGGTAAGTAGCTAGTGTGGATTACTTCGATAGATCTTTATGAGAAGTTAGTGTGGATTACTTCGATAGAGCTTTATGAGTAGTATTATTATTACTATTAGCACCGCATCTTACTACCCGTTTGGGTTACACGCACTTACACTAATGTGTAATGGTAGGGTGATTGTGAGATGAAATGGAGGACCTACAGTTTAACGTGGAATCCGAACCACGGTGGAGGCTTGGCATTCCTCACATTCACAAGATGTCTTGTCAGAGGTGAAGGAAGGGTTTGGTAATCAGATAAATCTTTGTCGGGACCGAGGATTGAACCCCGGCCGCCAGCATAGAAGTCTGACACCTTACCCCTAGACCGCCAGGTCACCAATCTTTATGAGTAGCTAGTGTGGATTACTTCGATAGAGGTTTATGAGTAGCTAGTGTGGATTAATTCGACAGGGCTCGGTGAGTAGCTAGGGTGGTTCACTTCGACAGGGTTTGGTGAGTAGTTAGTGTGGCTCAATTTAGGTAAAACCATCCATCCATAATCCACTTGGTATAATGATAGAAGCCCAACAATATAAAAACTAGTTCAGCATAGTCGGAATCAAACTTCACTCCTTTGTTAGTCATAATAACTATGTTATGGTTTTGTTAGTTACCAAAGCTATTAAAACCATAACATATTCAAGAATCATATCATAATATCGGCCACTGTCACTGGATAGAAATGATCAATTCCTATAAAACAACACTGATTTAGAGGAGGACCCGACTCATAGGGCGGCTTAGATTCCTGAGCCTCTGTAAAGCCCAATCTACAACCGATCAATGCCATGGCCTCCACCGTGGTTCGGATTCCACGTTAAACTGTAGGTCCTTCATTTCATCTCAAAATCACCCTACCATTACACATTAGCGTAAATGCGTATAACCCGAACGGGTAGTAAGACGTGCTAATAATAATAATAATAATAATAATAATAATACAACCGATCACACTTGTAGGACTCGTCGTAGTTGGTTTCCTCTAACAAAATGGTCTGTCAGAAACGTAAAACAACAGGAACTAAGAAAACAAATGCAATAAAAAAATATACCAAACTTTTTATTATGGAGATTTGATTAAAATAGCATTAAAATCAATAGAAAATGTTAATAATAAACACACCACGTCTGTACGAATCAAGCCTAGCCAAAGAGAACAATTTACAAACATAATAATAATATTTAGCACCGCGTCTTACTACCCGTTCGGGCTATACGCACTTACGCTAATGTGTAATGGTAGGGTGAATGTGAGATGAAATGGAGGACCTACAGTTTAACGTGGAATCCGAACCACGGTGGAGGCCTGGCATTCCTCAAATTCACAAGATGTCTTGTCAGAGGTGAAGGAAGGGTTTGGTAGTCAGACTAATCTTTGCTGGGACCGAGGATTGAACCCCGGATGCCAGCATAGAAGTCTGACATTACCCCTAGACCACCAGGTCACCCTTTAAGTACTAATTACTCTAATGGATTAGGAATTGGGAAGGTTGAATTAGAGGAAGTGAGCCCGCATATGCGTAGAGAAAGAGAGAGAGTGGAACCACATTTAGGGGAGAGAAAAAAGCCTCATTTACCGAGCGAGATTCGAACCTTGATCTCCCCGTCCTCGGCAGCTTAGCTCAACACGAAACAAGCGCGTTGGCTAGCTACGCCACCGAGGTGAGTTACCTCAAATAGTAAACAAAGTTTATGGATGACCCCATTTTGTTGCTACTATCTTATACTTTTTATTGTGGTAGTTAATGAGAGTCTCTTGCCCCTCTTCCCGTTCCCCTCGACCTATCAGGGCCGCCACGAGTCAACTACGGTTGGGTTAACCCTTTGACCCACATGCATTTGTAAATAGACATTTGTCTGAGGGCAAAGTTTTGTTTCCCCCTCCCTGCCCCCCTCAAGCCCCCCAGACTCGTGTTTTGGACGACTAGCTGGCTGGAGAATCAATACTCGGGCTGGGGGAGGGTGGGGAACTAATCCTTTATCTTTATGCTGACTAGGATTTCGTACGTGGGGGGGGTAGTAAAGGGGGGGAGGGAGGGAGATATTAAAAGATTTCAGATTTCATTACTCAAGAGGAAATCTAGGTTAAGCGGATTTATAAAAATGTTGGGATTGTAAGAGATGAAGAGTCAAGGTCAGAACTTTATTAACGTTTTATAAAAAAAAAGCTTTAGTAAATAAAACCTGATTTTTACAGGTAGCCCAATTTTGGCCACACACACATTGATTTAAAGTAGATAACATTTGGCATTGTAGAAATATGTTTTACTTGATTTATTAATTAAAAGTTAGAAAGTTATCAAAAGTATCCCACAATACTTGCTTACTGACTACTGTTTTATTTCTCTTTGCGTTATTAATTAAATGGACTAAGAATATGTATGCTGATGATGGGGTGGCTTGAATCCTAGTCTGGTGTATTGAGGGTGGTTTCCCACCCTCTTTTCACGCAAATGCGGGTAGATCACCTCTAAAATACTTCCTTCCTCATTCCTACCCCACTAGAGAAATTAAACAGTAGAACTTTTTTAATTCGAAGTCCAAGGGGGATCTAAAAAAAAATTCGAAATATCCAAAGTTCGAATTAACCATTTTCATGAGTATATCCAGGCAGCTAATACACAATAAACCAATAAGCTCAAAATATGCTACATATAATCACACACATTTTATTTATACTGACTGACCCGCCTCGGTGGCGTAGTTGGCTAACGCGCTAGTCGTGTTGAGCTCGACTGCTGAGGACGGGGAGATCGAAGTTCTTATCTCGGTCGGGTGAAATGGGGGAGGGGGTTGTTCATAAATGGTTTTCCACTCTCCCTCCACGGAAATGCGGGCTCACTTCCTCTAATTCAACCTTCCAAATTCCTAATCCATTAGCGTAATTAGTACTTAAAGGGTATAACCCGAACGGGTAGAAAGACGCGGTGCTAAATAATAATAATTATTCTGTATATAAAAAACACACAATAAATATATTCATTAAAAAAACCAAGAAAAATTCAAACACAATACAAATGAAAACGTGGAAAAACTAGCATAACAAATTACAGACTTAAGTCAGATTTGATGAAAGCCGATTCAACACATCCCCTATAATAGGCAACCCGCTCGCCGCCGGTGCGTAATTCCCCGCTTTCTCATTTACTGTGTGTCAATTGGCTAACTCCAACTTTATTTGACATTGGGGTGGTTTAATAAGGATCCTTAAGTAAGGCTTGAAATAAGAACAAACTCTAAAAAATTAACAATGTATAAGCTTCGAAATATTCAAATATTTTCTTCTAAAATTCAATTTAAATGTGTTTTTTTTTACCATTGATTTAAATAGAAATTTCATGGGAAATCATGGTGGGTTATATTTATCCAATTTTTCGAATTAACCAAATCTTAATGTATATGCGTATAACCTGAACAAGTAGTAAGAAGCGGTGATAAAACAAAAGTTTATACATCGTGTGATGATTTATCCATTCGTTTGTGAAAGTGCGCGTTAAAATACCTTGGTTAAAATAAATGCACAGAAATGTATGCTTTGATAGATTGCAACATAACATCCTTTGCCACCTTGGTTAATTTCTGGGTGCGCCACTGTATATTGTTTACATGTGTATCGAGACGCGTTTAAACACGTGATGGAGACTCGCGCTATCGCGGCACTCTTGTATGAACAAGCAATTTTTGGAAGACAATTACTGTACACACAAATTTTCATAGTAATAGTCTTACCTGACAACTATAAAACTTATTATATAAAGAGCCCTGTAAAAATGGTTTTATTTTTAGTTAAGTTTTGTTTTTTTAAATATCACTTTTCGGTGTTATTTCGTGTTTGTTCAAATTTACATGTTATCTGAGGTGTTTTAAGTATTGTTTACATATTGAGACAATGAGTACAGAATTAAAATTTATCATTGAAACCTTATTTATTTGCTTTAAAATTCTTTTTCGATTTTGTCTGAATATCTTACAATTTTGTAGCTTGCACTACAACAAAATACTTATCAAATTACAGCAGGGTCAATATTTCTGCTTAATTCCTTCTTAATTTCGTGTTTATTTAAAGATTTTTTGTTTGTTTGTAAAAGCGGTGTTATTTCGTTTTATGAGGATTTCTTGTAAAGAGACGATTATTTCGCTTTTCAAAAATATTCTTAATCATATCTAAAAACTATCAAAGAAAAAAGGGCTTGATTTTATCTTTGTATGGCACTTTTCGCTTTATCGCGTCTTACAATTTTTAAGGGGCTCTAATTATATATCTACTTTGATTATTCATACGTCAAGTCATGTGATATTCAGTTGTCACTTTTGATGGATATTATTAATATTTATAAAATAAGACCAGTGGTAAAATGATATCATAGCTTGTAGCAAAAAAAAGTATGTATTTTTTATAAGTTTGCTCTTACCTTTAGGTCTTTTGACCACCTCTTTGGTCTAGTAGTCACTGGTCAGAGTGCTTGGCTACATATCCAGAGGTCCCGGGTTCGATCCGTGACTCGAAGTGACAGCTGCAGATTACATGACTTGATGTATGAATATATTAAAATGGTTTGTGTAACTTAAGTAATTAACTTCTACTGTTATTATTACCAAAATTATTATTATTATTAGCACCGCGTCTTACTACCCGTTCGGGTTATACGCACTTACGCTAATGTGCAATGGTAGGGTGATTGTGAGATGAAATGAAGGACCTACAGTTTAACGTGGAATCCGAACCACGGTGGAGACCTGGCATTCCTCACATTATTACCAAAATCATATTGTGCATCAGCTATAATCCATTCACGGTAGGAATTACTCTCTGAAAGGTCTTTTTCCCTACCAATATCCTACTATTTAATATATTTCTGCTAGGGAAAAAGGCCTTTCAGAAATCAATTACTGCGCTGAACAGACTTTAGTTACAGATATGACAGGTGGATTAAGATTAAGACATTTCTTCTGCTTTGCAAAAGCTTTATTTATTTTTATTATATATATATAATTAATACAATAATTCTAAGTATGTATAGAAAAAATCAACATTTTAATACATAAAAACCCCAACAAATATACTCGTATTAGTATAAAATTCCATGCTTATTCTTTCGATAAAAGTACGGGATACCCACTGTAAGCAATAATTTTCTCTTGCTCCAGTGTCTTTACTTATTAAATAATTAGAAATGAATGAAGTATCGATACATTTCTTTCCGGCACTGATTAAAAACTAGGAATGTTTGAAGCTTTGAAAGCTTCTACTAAATATATTTTCTCTCTCTTTATGATCAATTATCCGAACGTATTAATCCGTATAATCGAATATACGTATTATTGATCATATAGAGAATAAATGAGAGAGAGAAAAAAATTTTCACACTTAAAGACATCTTCCACTGTTTTAAGACTGACGTTGTGTACTGATCGCCTCATTGAGAGGTGTCCAGTAACACTTATTAAGTTTAATTAAAAAAGGTATATCTGCTGCTAAGACTGAAAAAGAGCATAAGTAGATAATTAGCATAGTAAATAGTTAATTAATCAATAAAAAAGGAGGTTAAGATACTTATTCAAAATGCGTGGATTCCACGTGCTTAATTTTAAATCATAACCCCAATTACAAAAGGACTGTATTATTTATTAAACAAAAAGGTAATTAAAAACATAATAAAAGATTAAGATGATAAAAAGATAATAAAAGATTAACAAAGATTAATTTAAAATAAAAGAGAACCTTTATATTTACTACATTACCGATTTGTTTAAGGTATAAAAAAGATATCTCCTGCAGAACAGAGAAAACCAAAAATAAAATTAATTAATACAAAGATAATCATCTTCAAACATTATATTTAATCCCCTGTTTTATTAAATTTTAAA
>CABFVX010005510.1:8168-26629 GCA_902151425.1 Timema shepardi | reverse complement strand
GTAGGGTGAATGTGAGATGAAATGAAGGACCTACAGTTTAACTTGGAATCCGAACCACGGTGGAGACCTGGCATTCCTCACATTCACAAGATATCTTGTCAGAGGTGAAGGAAGGGTTTGGTAATCAGATAAATCTTTGCCGGGACCGGGGATTGAACCCCGGCCGCCAGTATAGAAGTCTTGACACCTTACCCCTAAACCACCAGGTCACCTGGTAAGAAAGCAAAGTGCCTCTTTTGAAAGTGTATCTGCACTGCACTTACTGGTCTATCATTAGATCGGAAATACTCGGTTGGATTAGTTCGCTGTGCTATCCCTATCCCAGACATTCCTATATTCAAAGTGAAGAAGGTGGGATGTGTTTTTAACTAAACCATGGCTGTGACGGAGATAAAACGTTATATAACAAAGGAGACAAAAGTTATGGCGACACACTATTTCCACTTTCTTAAAGGAAGTGCACTTGTATTAGTTTTGTGAGGGAATACATCACAGGTGGAAATCTACCTCCAGTGCACCCAGTCATTATTCGAACCCTGGCCTCCCCCGTCACAGGTAACCAAGCTCATTGCGAGTCTAACGTCTTTTACTTCGCGGTTATTGCTTTGAATCACATATTGTCATTTTGTTATAAGACTTGATATTTAAAAAATCTCTTGGTTGTCTTCACCATCAAATAAATTACCCTTAATTTTAGGGTTAAATATATAATCATAAAAACTCCTCAGAGCAACCTTTAAAAAAAAATATATTTTTTTTATCCCGATCGATAAAATGGTTACGACCAGTTTTGCCAACTGTACGATCTGGATACGACGTTTGATATAATTTCACCACCTGTACAATCCAATTTTAGGATATTTTCTAAACGTAATATCCTGTGGCCCTGCTATAAAGTAACACATTTTTACATTTTTTCTAAACGAAAATCTGTGGGTTTATCAATATAATGTCAAAAAGTAATATCCTACCGGTAAAAATACAATCCATTTCAGGTTCATGTACCATCACTATAGACTATAGGGTTGGCAACACTGGTTACGGCTATAGCCCAAGATACACACATACATACGGTATTGTGAAAACAATTTTTTCGGGTTCAGGGGGTCATGAAACGTAGAAAACAACTTTTTCGAGTTCAGGGGGTCATGAAACGTAAACAAAACTTTTTCTGGTTCAGAGGGTCACGAAACATAAAAAAAAACTTTTCCGGGTTCAGAGGGTCGCGAAACGTAAAAAAAAAACTTTTTCCGGTTCAGGGGATCATGAAACGTAGAGAACAACTTTTTCGGGTTTAGAGGGTCACGAAACATAAAAAAAAAACTTTTTCGGGTTCAGAGCGTCACGGAACGTAAAAAAAAACTTTTTCCGGTTCAGGGGATCATGAAACGCAGAAAACAACTTTTTTGAGCTCAGAGGGTCACGAAACGTAAAAAAAAACTTTTTTGGGTTGAGTGGATCATGAAACGTAGAAAACAACTTTTTTGAGCTCAGAGGGTCACGAAACGTAAAAAAAAAACTTTTTTGGGTTGAGTGGATCATGAAACGTAGAAAACAACTTTTTCGGGTTCAGGAGGCCATGATACATAGAAAACAACTTTTTCGGGTTCAGAGGGTCATGAAACGTAGAAAACAACTTTTTCGGGTTCAGGCGGTCATGAAACGTAAAAAAACAACTTTTTCGGGTTCAGAGGGTTACGGAACGTAAAAAAAACCTTTTTCGGGTTCAGGGGTCATGAAACGTATACATTAGTCAAAATCTAGACTTTGATTTGTATGACAATCACAAAACTTCCTTTCTCCGAGAGGTCGCAAGAAGATAAAAGTATGTGTCTTAACCAAATAGTTTAGAAGCAAAGTGGTAAGATTTTGTAACTACCGCAGTTGATGGAATGGATTTGATAAATTTATTTTATTTATCACTGCGTCTTACTACCCGTTCGGCTAATACGTTTATGTACAAATTACGCTAAAAGGGTTAAGGATTAGGAAGGTTGAACTTATAAGAAATATACCTGCAATTGATTGGAGGGAGAGAATAGAAAACTGTTTAGGGGGCAAAAAACCCCCTCAGTATACCCCACTGATATCGAACCCGATCCTTTCCATCATCGGCAGTCTAGTCTCTTGCGATAGTGACGCCTTAGACTATACGACCACTGAAACGTACGAAGTGACAGATGAATGGGTGTGCTAAGAATAGAACAGAACAGGCAAGCATTCATTTGAATACTTCTCACCTCGTAACCGATGACTATATCAGGGGGAAAGCCTCGAGGTGCTATTCCCCCCTCTCTTCCCCTCCATTACACTTCTGACAGTTGACACTAACCAAGACTACACACATCCAGCCAGGGTTACCAACACACTAATCTCAAAGAGATGGAACTGACAATAATTTTTTTTTTGCGGCTACTTTTGTTTCTAGGATTACATTCCCACAGGAAAAAAAACAACACGCCCTTGAAACACAAGTCATACTCGGCTACACTAGAGTGTTATGCCACTGCCTACAGATAGCGCCCACTTCTCTAAAAAAAAACAGGATGGTATGTCTGCCCGAGTTTAAACAGACCTTTTAACGGATAGGTCAACACATTCCTTTTTTTTTAAGCACTGTCTCTTACAACCCGTTTGAGCCATACGTTTATGTATGCTGATGGTTTTAGGTGTTTGGGTGGTTATATTTATAGGAGTTGTACCCGAATTTTTGTGGAGGGTGAGTGGAAAATCATCCTCATTACACCCGACCAGGATTCGAACCCCAATCTCCATGCCACCGGCAGTCTTAGTTTAACAAGAAAGTGACGTATTAATCAATGCGGCCACCGAAGCAGGTGTTACCTTTTTAAAGAGATCTAAATCCCTTTTTTTTATGACATCGGAAACCCTGTTTTCGGCTTCATTATTGAAAATTTTGGTATGATAATAATTCTCGAAGTAAATGCTTTAATTTAAAAATAAAAAAAAGTAAAATTAAAACTGGTTTTGGTAGAGATCAAGAAACTGTGGTCGAAATAATTGGTAAATCTCAGCTCATGAGTGTTAATAAATGGGCAATAAGTGGGAAGGGAGGGGGCTCCAGCCCCCTAATCACTTTGTAATATTTACTTTTATTTTTGTCAGTTTTTATGAAAAATTCATAATTGGGATTTGGCTACAATTTGTTATTAACAACTTCATCAATTTCAGAGTTAAAAGAGATAAATAAAATTATAAAATGTAGATTTCCTCCAAACCCGCTTCAACAACTTTCTTTTAATTTTGTTCTGTTCAATAAACTTGGGAAAAATATGTTTCTTTTTAATGGTTGAGCTACAACTAAAAACAATTTTTTGTTAATTTTTGAGGAACTTTTGTTGTTGCAAAAATCGGCTCTTGAAATTAATATAATTAGCTCAGAGCTATGTTCGGATGCTCTAAAATTCCCTTCCATAAGGTTACTATTATTATTATTATTATCACCGCGTCTTACTACCCGTTCGGGTTATACGAACTTACGCTAATGTGTAATGGTAGGGTGATTGTGAGATGAAATGGAGGACCTACAGTTTAACGTGGAATCCGAACCACGTTGGAGGCCTGGCATTCCACACATTCATCCCATAAGGTTAAATTCGTGAACATTTTCTTCGTGAAGGGGACGTGCTCCCCCCCTCCAACCAACAGATGGGACTCCAATCCGACCCCCCTCTCCCCATATGGAAAACCCAAGTGGACGTCCTTGTCGCGGCCTCTCTTTTGAATAATGAAATTTTATTTTATAACCAATCACTCTGGACTGTACAGCACACGCGGGCTTTATCGATCCGATTGGTTGGCCCGCTCAACGGAAGGAAATACTTGACCACAACTTGTATCAGTCGACCCATGCGAGTGTCTATCTCTTTCTATCGCCCCCCCCCCTCCCCCTCTTTCATATCTCATGTTTCCTTCTCCAAGCTTTCCCTTCTGACTCATCGGCTTACTCCAGATAACAGGCTCCCTTTTTTTTTGTATTGTTATTTCGTTAGCGAGCTGATAATTTGTGATTCAAATTCTGCTGTAAAAGTGAATCATTCTTGTTTGACTTCCTCAGAACTCATAATGAGGATCCGTGTTTTTTTTTTTTGTCTTTTTTTCTTCTGAAAGGTTGGTAGACGTGTGGAATGTCTCAGCCAGGTATAACGTCGCCTTGTAGGTGTGTTTTCCCTCGGAGGTCGCGCGACGCGTCACTCGTAAAGTGAGTGTAGCCGGCCGAACTATGGACGGGGAAAGAAAGTGAAAATGAATCAGTTGTTGTCAGTTGTTACCGCGTGTCGCGCGTGTGTGCGCGCGCGAGTGGTTCAGTTCTAGTTTGTTCGAAAGAGATGGGAGAGCGAAGTGTTTACGACTTTAAACACTCTGAAGGTAAATCGATTTTTTTTTTAGTTTGACTTTTATGTGTGTGTGTTTGTGGGGATGTGTATTTTTTTTTTTCGCCCTCGAATTTGCTATCGTTTATCAGTAGTTTATCTTGTGTGGGAATTATGCTTCCCTTTACACATGGACGATGTTTTCGTACTTAATTCACTAGAAAAACATGTAGTTGATATATTTATGGAAATATCACGAGATAACCATCTAATTGGTTACTCTGATATAATTCTGGCTGGAAGGGCTTTTTAGAAAATACACGAACATTTTTTGTGTCCAATTTTACTGTATTTCTTACTCTTGCAATTTCACAGGTTTTAGTATTGTTTCAAAAGTGAGAGCTGTAGAGGGCATGACTTGACGTTTGAATATATTGAAGTAGTTTTAGTAACGTTAATAACTGATATGGTTCTTTCAAACAAATATCCATCCATACGAAATATACGGTCCCCGTACTCCCACGATAATTTTTTTTTTACCAGTTCTGTGAAGGCTTAATGAAGCTAACAAAAGTAAATTTAGTTTCAGAACATTCTTTTTTTTGTATGTAAACAATTTAATAGTTAAATGAAGATTTTGAAATAATCTAATGTAACTTATTTTTAAAAAAATATGTTAATTTTACAAATTCCATTTAATTAAAACTATTTCCCTCAAACTAATTTTCAAAACTCAATATATTTCGGTTCGCTTTTATTTGAAAGAGGAGTAAATCATGTTTTAACTCGCTAATGTAAACCTTATTTGTATAGCCCAATTTTATTACGAAGAACCATCTGGAAGGCTCCTTCCCTACTATAATCCGGCTATATAGTAGGATTCTGATAGGAAGGACTGATTCTACGTTATTATAAAATTACGCATAAGTTTTACTGATAGTTTCTTGTTCTAATAGCCACCATGATTCTTGGTTGTTAACGTGGTTATAATTGAGTTGTAATTAATTACAAATTCAAGTACAGAGACAGCGTATAACCCAAACGGTTAGTAAGACGCGGTGTTAAATTAAATAATAAGGGTACGTAAACAGCTCTTCGTGAATAGTATGGTTTTGGTAGGAAGAACAGTAGAAGTTATTTACTAAAGTTACTAAAACAATTTTAATATATTCATACGTCAAGCCATGTTAACTGCAGTTGTCACTTTTGATAGATATTATCAATACCTATAAATTATTACTATTATTATTAGCACCGCGTCTTACTACCCTTTCGCGTTATACGCACTTACGCTAATGTATAATGGTAGGGTGATTGTGAGATGAAATGGAGGACCTACAGTTTAACTTGGGATCCGAACCACGGTGGAGACCTGTCATTCCCCACATTTACAAGTTGTGATTAATACACGTCTTGTCAGCGGTGAAGGAAGGGTTTGGTGATCAGATAAATCTGTGCCGGGACCGAGGATTGAACCCCAGCACAGAAGTCCGACGCCTTACCCTTAGACCACCAGGTCACCGTGGTTATAATTGAGTTGTAATTAATTACCAATTCAAGTACAGAGACAGTGTATAACCCAAACGGTTAGTAAGGCGCGGTGTTAAATTAAATAATAAGGGTACGTAAACACAGCTCTTCGTGAATAGTATGGTTTTGGTAGGAAGAACAGTAGAAGTTATTTACTAAAGCTACTAAAACAATTTTAATATATTCATACGTTGAGTCATGTTAATTGCAGTTGTCACTTTTCATAGATATTATCAATACCTATGAAAAATGACACAAATAATATAGTAAAAATTTTCTCACTGTTGGCCGCAAATAAATGTGTTTGAATTTTCTCTAGTGTTCTCCCAACCAAAATCAGGGTAAAATAGACCAAAGGATGTCTATTTTTCATAGGAAGAACCTTATCTAGCAGCTAAAATTTGTTCTTTTGTTTTAGCACCGAGTTTTAGGCCTACTAATCGTCCAGGTTGTATGCATATATACAAATTACTCTAATGTGTTAGGTATGAAGGTTGTATTTAGAGGAATTGTACCCACATTTGCGTGGAGTAAGGGGAAAACCACCCTCAGTAGCCTACACCTGACCAAGATTCGAACCCCGATTTCCCCGTCATCATCAGTTTACCTTAGAAGAGGGGCTTCCAACTTAAAAGTTCCTGAGGGTCACATTTGAACCCACGAGGCGAGGCCGCATCATTATCGGCTTATTGTTGCTAAGTTATGCGAAAACTAATTTTCCGACTAAAATATACTATCTTTGGTACGTCAATACAGTTCAGTAGATGCAAGAAAGAAATTAAACATGAACATCAATTGAAGTTTTCATAAATTTTTTCTCGCGCAAGTCAAAATTTTCCGATTCCCGGCTAAAAACATCAATTTTACTACAGTAGATTACTTTTCCAAGAACCTTTGTGGGACGTGAAAAATAGGTTTCTTGTGCCGCCATTTGGAAATCCCTGCCTTAGACCATACGGCCACCTCAAGCGGGTAGCTAGAAAAGTTACTAGATCTACTTTCACTTATTCATAAGTCAGGCCATGTTATCTTCAGCTGTCACTATAGAAAGATATTGCCAATGCCTTAAAAACAACACTAATAATATAGAGGATGTTTAGGTATTATGTAAGCACATTATTGGCCATTTTGTACTCTCTCTCCTCCCTTTGTAAGCAACAATAAGCAACCCACCCCCGTCTTGCTTATTGTTATATTTCTCTACTTTTTTAAAATTTGTTCACAGGATTAACCATCAGTTTTATGTAATTTTTCTGGTGATTGTTAACGTAGAAGTGTAAATTAATGGTGTGAAATAATTTAACGAAAATATTGTTGTAAAATGAATTTAATTTTATTGTACTAAATTAATATATTTTTTTAAGTTACAAAATTGTTTAATTTATTTTTTAGTTTACACTTTTATTGAAATTATATTTAAAAACTATTATTGAATACATGAATTATTATGTTTATACAAAATTATTTTAATTTAATTACTTATGGTCCTTTAATCCACATATCGACACTTTTAATAAATACTAGACCTTCCTTCCCCCCGCATTATTTTCTACACACATATTGAAGAATCATCATAGACTCTACCATAAAATATAAGTGACTATCGACATTTTTATGAGGAATAAATTAAATTTTCAAAATAAAATATAGCCCATGCTACTCGCTGATAATGTAACTTTATATTGGTGAAATAATTTTTTAAATCCGTCCAGTAGTTTTTGAGTTTACCCATTACAAACAAAAAATCAAATCTTTCCTCTTTATCATATTAGTATAGATATGTTCATTTGGGGGGGTGGGGGGACTGGGTTACTGCCATTCTTTACCGTTTCTCTGTCTTACATAGCATTGTTTTGACCCTTCCCCCTCCACAAAACGCTCCCCTAGCTTTTTTTCCTAAGGTGCTTTCCTAATACTCGAACGCTCATTTATTATTGACCACAAAAAAGTTTTCTAAACATCTATTACTACCGAAATCCTACAGTAGATAAAATGTCCAGCTATACGTGGAGTAAATCAAAACGTTTTAAACTTAACACATTTTATTTCCAGTACTATTTTTGAAACTCTTATATAGAGCTGGTCAAGGGGAGACATTTAAAACATCCACGTGAACTAAGGTCTCTTTAAGTATGCATGCAATCGGTGACCTGGCGGTCTAGGGGTAAGGTGTCGGACTTCTGTGCTGGCGGTCCGGGGTTCAATCCTCAGTCCCTGGCAAAGATTTATCTGATTGCCAAACCCTTCCTTCAACTCTGACAAGATTTGTATTAATCACAACTTGTGAATGTGGGGAATGTCAGACTTCCACCGTGGTTCGGATTCCACGTTAAACTGTAGGTCCTCCATTTCATCTCACAATCACCCTACCATTACACATTAGCGTAAGTGCGTATAACCCGAACGGGTAGTAAGACGCGGTGATAATAATAATTATTATTATGCATGCAAAGTTTAAGGTATCTGCTTCGGTGGCCGCGTGGTATTAGGTGTCACTCTCGCAATAGACTAGACTGCTAACGACGGTGAGATTGGGGCTTGAATCCCGATCGGATTTGCTGAAAGTAGTTTTTTTTTTTTTTCCTTAATGATTACACTCTCCCTTCTCGCAAATGTGGATACATCTTTAAATTAAATCTCGTTATCCCTAACTTATTGGTATAATTAGTACACGAGCATATAAACTGAACAGGTGGTAAGACACGACGATTTTTTAAAAAAAGTTTAAAGGTGTCTAGGAATTGTGGTTTTGGATCTATGGCGCTGATACACTCACAATATTCTCATCACGTCAATACACTTATTATTATTACTACTACATTATTATTATTATTATTACTATTACTAGCGCCACATCTTACTAACCGTTTCGGGTTATACGCACTTACGCTAATGTGTAATGGTAGGGTGACTGTGAGATGAAATGGAGGACCTACAGTTTAACGTGGAATCCGAATCACGGTGGAGGCCTGGCATTCCACACATTCTCAAGTTGTGATTAATACACGTCTTGTCTGTCAACACAATTAATTGACTAAAACTATTCGCCAGCCCATCTTACAAATCGGCGCTTTCCAAACTTTATAGAACCGCGACCCACTCTTGAAATCGACAAACCTTTCCCACCCACATAAAAGAGGGTGGACCTGGGGATTTTTTAATTGGTTTTAACTAAGGTGTTTTTAAGTTAATCCATCCTTGTTTTTTTGCCTTATTTTCTTCCCTTTTTTATTTTTGGTTTCGGTTTATAATGTTCTTCTGTGATTTGACATTTCCATTTTCAAATAAAAGTAAAATGTTCTTATTTCAAACACATTTTGTGACCCACATTTATGAACCACTGTTTAAAATGGTGCATTTTCTCTTCCACATCTTTCTAAACTTCTAGCCCGCACCGGTGGACACGTGGACTAGATGTCAAGTTCATCTAACCTTTTTTACCGGTAACGGGAAGGTCAAGGTTCGAATTCCGCCAGGAGTACTGTGGATGTTTACCCATAAATTTGTTCCCACACATTTCCTTTAACACTCTTAACTTTCTCACCCATACCCCATTTGTGGAGAAAAAACCCTCATATTTCGGATTAGTGCAACAAAATAATCGGTATGGGCTTTTGCTAACTCATTTAACTACATTTAAAAACCAACAACCCTATCCCTTACTGTTAATTTATCATTTGATTAAAAACAAATCAAACCATTTTTACAGTGTTGCCTTGGCGGGGATTGAACCCCGAATATCTAATTGCATTGATTGAACTTATTATCGTTTATTTTACGACCATTGCTTATTTTCCTCTATTTTTACTTTTTCTCGATTCTTCGTTGAAAGAAGTAATTTATTGTGATCTCAAAAAAAAAATCATACTCTAGATTTTGATAAATGTCGATGTTTCTTGACCCCCTGAAACTGAAAAAGTTGTTTTCGAGATTTTGTTTGTCTGTCTACTAGCTTAAGGCCGAAACCATTTTACCGATCGGGCTAAAACCTGGTAGCTAAGAATTTCATAGGGAGTTTTTTGAATCAGATACCAAGCCCTTCGATTAAGAGTAATTTTCTGACTGCCAAAAAGAAAAGAATCGATTTTCTCGAAATTTGCTCTAATGATTTTGATTCAATTTTGTAACTATGCACTGTTTAGCCTTATAAACAAAACTGCAATTTCTCATTTTCTCATGAAAATAGCTTTTGAGAGCACTTTACATTATAATCAGAAATTTCCAATTTTGATATTATTTTTGTAAACATTTGAGATACAAAATAATTTAACATTGTAAAGTTGTAGTACTATTAAAATTAAAATATTTTATCTTAAATATATTTCTATTAAATAGTTTCTGAGTTATAAGCTAAAATATATATAATTTTTTGACGGTCTTTGAAAATTTGAAATAGATTGTTATTCTCTTTGGTAGACAAAGATGTTCTTATTTTCTCAATGTTTCTGAAACAGTGTGTATTAGTTCAATTATGATCTTTGGTGTTTGTGCAACAATGTGTATTATTTCGTTTATTAAATCTTAGTAGTTTTTTTTTTAGTAAATGTCTCTATTTAAGATAAAACAAAGAGAAATTCTGTGTGGTGCACCGTACCGTTTATTAAACTTCTTATAGCGTGTGCCAGCTAGATGGTAAACTTCTCCTTAAACTCGCTGGATCAAGAAGTCGTCTCCCTGTGCCATGAGCGAGCCAGACCGCGGGATCTCAAAACGAGACAATCTGATGTCGGAAACTTGGTTTTGACAGGACGACTGCAAGTCGGCGGTCTCTTCTCTGATCTGGTTTTGTCGGTTTCTTGATTTTCGATCTCTTGGCGCCATCGTATAGAAACATTGAAGCAGGCGTGTCTCTCCAAATTTGAATTTAGTGCACATCTGCGTGACTCCCTCAAACCCTCCCCTCTGTCTGTTGATGTTAAGTTTCTGATTGAGGTCACGGGAAGAGTTGACCTCGGTTCGAGTCCGACCGGTTGCTTTGATAAACGTTTTCAAGGGGCTTTATGATCTGTTTCGTCTATTGTATTCTTTGTCGTGTGCGGTAGTGAAGCGGGCCCCTCTAATTTGATTAATAGTAAGCCGGGAGAGTGAATGTTTTGTTTGTTGTAGAATTAAATTAGTTTCTATGTCGTGCGCTGAAATAATCAGCCTGTTCAAAAAGAGCACTTTCTAAACTCAAACTAAAAAATAAATGATTAATTTATAGGTTCAGTGATAGAAATCATTTTAAAGGACTTCATCTCGGAGATCTTTGTGTCTATAAGAATTCACCGGATTCGCCTGGAGAGAGGATGTGAAGTCACAAAGGATTTTTTTTTCTCCTGTACTCCACTTATCTGTCTGAACTATACGCATGTACTCTACTGTATCAGGAATGAGTAATCTACGAGTAGAATCTAGAAAAAGTGTAAACGCATTTAAGTGTAGAAAGTATGGGAAACCATTTTGAAAAAAAAACAACGCCTTGGCACCCGGCCGGGATCCGAATCTTGACCGTCCCGTCCCGGCAAATCGAACACGATGATACTAACCTCTTGTAAGGGTTTGTCATATTAGAGAAGGTTCCGCCAAGCCATATTTGAAATTGTTCCATTTTGCCATATTTTAAATGGTTCCACTTTTCCACATTCAAAAAGATTTCACCTTGTCATATTTAAACAGGTTTCACTCTTGCCATATTTGAAAAGGTTCTACCTCGCTATATTTAAGAAGGTTTCACTCTTGTCATATTTGAAAAGGATGCTATTTTTAAAAAAAGGTTGATATATTTCAAAAAGGTTCCACATTGTAATCTTCGAGAAGTTCCCACCTATGGATCTCAAACCATAGTCATGTTAAGCATGCCTAAAGTGTGATGCTATACTAAATACAAGACTACACCTACCTACAGTAGCACCGTGGCTTCTTTGGGGCTGACTGACAGCTCACAGCTGACTTCTGACAGCCAACATTTAGGTATATACCTACATTTTGAGTGTCAGAAGTGACAACTGCTAAACAAGTGTGTTTGCAGATCATATGGTTCGGCGCAGGGATACATAATTTGGTCTGGTTAAATTTTAAAGCTGTCAGTCAGCACCAAAGAAGCCATGGGGCTACTGTAGATCAGAATGGATTGGGCTAGTTCCATATGCGAAATTGACCCATCCCATTTGAGCTTAGGTAGGTGTCGTCATGTATTTAGTATAGCGCCACACTTGAGGCGTACTCAATCTGACCATGAAACTGGCCCAAAGTCATGTAGCATTGTGGCAAAGTATCGTGAAACGACCTTGAGGAGGTAACAAAATGACCGCCTTGATGTGGTGGTTATGATCGAGCGGCAAGGTGGGAGTGTCAGGGGGGACCTCCATGAACTTTAATGGTTTGAACTTCCATACGAACCCACTCGTTTGAACGGGAAGTTTTTCTTCCACGGAATAAGCAGGCACTTTAGAACGTCAAGGTTACGTGGCAACTTTCATTGTTTTGACAGGAGCTTTCAACAATCTGACGATACATAATGGATAGAAGATCTTGCTGATACAGCATAATGTGGTGGTGTTTGTGGTCGATTAATCGCTACGTCGATTTGTGGAAGCTTTATCTCGATTTTCTTACGAATAAAGGGCCTATTTTTCTTATCAGGGTTATATTATTCGTGAGAAAATCAGATTATAGCTGGGAGTTGTCGGCTAAAGCTGGTAACACCTTTGAAAAAAATTACTTTGAGACTAGAAACATAAAGTTTTGACAACATTTTCATCCAAACAATTTTTTTTATGAATATATAAAATTAAAATGTTTAGACATTTTAGTCAGTTCGACACCTTAGCTCATTCGATAGTGTGTGTCTCTAATGAAATAAGGGTCTCAATGTTCGATTCCCGGCATGGTCGAAAAATTTATTACTCGTGAAAAGTGAGTTTACCACTTCAAAGTGATAAATTGACGGCCGGGGACAGGATGTTGTGCCTGTCCTAGTCTTAAGTTAGATTATATAAGGTATATGAAGCCACGACAGGCCTCGCAAGCCAATAGTGGAAAACATATGGCTTGAATAAAAAAAAACTGGCCCAGCCCGTAGGCTGGAAACAGTAATGGATGTAAAATAAAACTAATTTAATCGAATGTATCTTGCTCCGTTGCACTTATAAACTAGCAAAATCGTGTTCCATTCACAACATATTACATCGACACGAAAATATGGCTAGCGAGAGTATTTATTATCTCCTAGCTTTAACATGTTCTGAAACACCCGCAGGAAAATGCAGCTTCTTGATTGGTCAATTAGAAAACTTTGTGACTTTACGTTCCCAACATTCCCGATTTGTAAAATCAAAACTTAACGACTTCGAGACGAAAGTCACGATTGTGCCTGATCACATTGCCGGTCATGTTTCAAAATGTTGAAGTTGAAGTAGAAGGTCAAATCCCCTCGGTTCGACACCCACAATAACATCGAAACATTTTGAAGGAAGAATAAAACTTCGATAGGGCCCGTTTGGAGAACAGATTTGATGTATTTCGCTAAATACGGCATATTTCAACATAATTTAAAGTACATCTACTGGGTGACCTGGCGGTCTAGGGGTAAGGTGTCCGACTTCCGTGCTAGAGGTTCGGGGTTCAATCCTCGGTCCCGGCACGGATTTATCTGATTACCAAACCCTCCCTTCCCCTCTGACAAGACGTGTATTAATCACAACTTGTGAATGTGTAGAATGCCAGATCTCCTCCGTGGTTCGGATTCCACGTTAAACTGTAGGTCCTCCATTTAATCTCACAATCGCACTATTATTACACATTAGCGTAAGTGCGTATAACCCGAACGGGTTGTAAGATACGGTGGAAGTAATAATAATAATTCTTAAAAATGCCTTATGAACACGTGAAATTGTATCTATTAACTTTTCTAATGTTCTTCCCATGAAAATTGGACTACTGCTAGGAAAAAATGCGCACCATATTTTGCTTGGACATATAATCCAAAACCTCACGGTTTAGTGAATCATTCCGAACACACCTGACCGGGATTCGAACCATTCATACTCTGGACAGAGTCAAGAATACTGGTACTTGCCTACATTTGGCTTCATGGTTAGCTCTACAGTAGCCCCATGGCTTCTTTGGTGCTGACTGGCAGCTTTGAAAAGTTACCAGACCAAATTATGTATCCCTACGCCGAACCATATGATCTGCAAAAACATGTGCTTAGCAGCTGTCACATCTGACTGTCAAAATTTAGGTATATACCTAAATGTTGACTGTCAGAAGTCCGCTGTGAGCTGTCAGTCAGCACCAAAGAAGCCACGGGGCTACCGTAGTATAAGAAGTATCCGCACAATCTCTCGTCCTTGATAGTTCTATCTTGGAAGTTGCTGTAGCCTACGTCTTGATCATAAGTCGGCGGGAATTAACAATTAAGTGATTGTGCCGGCGCACCCAAGAGGAAAGGGCTCACCCGAGAAAGAAAGGGCAGGGACGAATCCCGCCCCTCATTCACTTGGCATATTCTCTTCTCGATATTATCTTGGTAGCGATCCTAACCTCTTCACCCTAAATTATTTCTTTCTTGCAATAACCAATCACTGGCACCTGTGGACGCTCAGACAAAGACGCGAGGCTCGTCTTTTCTGTAAAGAGAAGCTCTGTTGTGGAAGTCGAGTCCATCCGAAAGGTTTCTTTCATTTGTTTGAAAAATATACCAATTTCAAGTCCAAAGAGAAATTATAGGAGATATTTCAACTTGGAAAATCCAAAGATAAATATTAGAATTGTATTATTATTATTATTATTATTAGCACCGCGTCTTACTACCCGTTCGGGTTATATGCACTTACTCTAATGTGTAATGGTAGGATGATTGTGAGAGGAAATGGAGGACCTACAGTTTAACGTGGGATCCGAACCATGGTGGAGGCCCGTCATTCCACACATTCATAAGTTATGATTAATACACGTCTTGTCAGAGGTGAAGTAAGGGTTTGACAATCAGATAAATCTATGCCGGGACCTGGGATTGAACCCCGAGCCCCCAACACAGAAGTCAGACACCTTACCCTTAGACCACCAGGTCATTCATTAGGACTGTAGTAACGATAAGAACATAACACAATTCTTAACATGGATGTACTTAGCATTTTTTTTTAAGTAGTGAGAGAGGTCTTTTGTTGAGGAAACTACTCGTTTAAGATGGCTGCTGTTCAATTTGTGAAACTCTAACCCACCTTAAAAGTCCTGGTCGTGCCTCTGGCTACGTTTATTGGCTATTTAGCTCCTGTCCTTTCTTGTGTTAGCCAGGTGAAAGTGTATCATATCAATGTCGGCGAGGCTTTAGACATTAGTCTCGGTAGAACAGTAGTTATATAAGTGCCTTCCGTTGAGTGAACGCACTGTTTAGTAAGATGTCGCTTTTAGCGCCCCCATACATATGGGATATTGTTTGTTTTTACCACCGCGTTTTACTACCCGTTTTTTTTTACCACCGCGTTTTACTACCCGTTCGCTTTATATACTTGTGTAATAATTGTCTAATTGTCTAGGGATGTGGAGGGCTAAATTTAGAGTATGTGTACCCGTATAGAGAGTAAGAAACCATTTAGGAAATACCACCCTCAGTACACCCGACCGGGATCGAACTGTGACCTGCCCATCGTCAGCAATCTAGTCTACTGCGAGAGTGAAGCCTTCGACTATGCGGACTGCGAAGTGGGTGGATGCGTTATAGCACTATCTAATTCAGTAGAGAAACTGACATTAAAATAATGTTATTATTATTATTACCGCGTCTTACTACCCGTTCGGGTTATACGCACTTACGCTAATGTGTAATGGTAGGGTGATTGCGAAATGAAATGGAGGACCTACAGTTTAACGTGGAATCCGAACCACGGTGGAGGCCTGGCATTCCCCACATTCACAAGATGTCTTGTCAGAGGTGAAATAATTATCTCTTCCGCTTTCACAGTGGTGAATTAATGGCACGGGGACTGGGTGTTGAGTCTGGTTTTCTCTATAACCGCAAATCACTACCTTTGGTACATAATTATGTATTTATTACGCTAATGCGTTGGAGATGAGGAAGGTTGAATTTATAGAAAGTGTAACTGTATTTGTGTGAATTAAGAGTGAAAAACCATTTAGGATAGAAAAAAACTTGCCCTCAATACACCCAACCGGTATTCGAACCCCGATCTCTCTGATATCTGAAGGCCAGTCTATTGCGAGAGTTACACCTTATTAGACCAGTCGACCATCAAAGCGGGAAACTTTGGTATTGATTAGTGGCGCACCTGGTGGCGGATGGATGGGGGGGGGGGAGAGGGGGCTAGAGAAGGGGAGGTATGCAAGGCATTCACCTCTTCTACCCTCCCCCCTTTACCAATTAACAAATAATTTTAATAAAAACTTACATTATATAAAGTACCTTTAAAATTAGAGAATATATTCGATGTTTCGAGAGCAGGCTTACGACTTGATATTCAAAATTTATAACGTTATCGATACATAATATGAAACCTCCTCGCATCTCTCGAAAAAAATAAAATTGTGTGAATGGGTGGTTGGGGGGAGGACAGAGTGCCACTGATCTTGATTGAAACTTAATACTTAAGAGTTCCTTTTCGTTTGAAAAAATACTTTTTTTTACACTGGTATAAAAGTTACTAATCTTCATATATTCATACGTCAAGTCATGTGATCTCCATCTGTCACTTTACAGAGACAATACTCATTTTCGTTGGCCACATGGTCTGAGACGTCACGCTTGCAAATCGACTTAACTTCCGAAGACGGGAGATGGGGGTTCATTCCCAGTCAAGTTTACTGAAGGGGATTTTTCCTAAACTTTTTTTCACTCTTGCTCCACGCAAATGCGGGTACACTTCCTCTAAACCATATTTTCCTAATCCTTTACACATTAAGAAAAAAATTCAATACCTCTTAAATGGCACCAATAATATAGTAAAATGTTATCAATATTGACATCAAAAAATATGTTTTAATATACTAAACGTTCTTTCATGTCTTGGGGTGTACGTAGGAGGGGTGGCTTGAGGGGCATATATCCTATCCCCCAGGGGCGGATCCAAACCATTTTCATAGGGGGCTCATAATTATAAATAATAGTTATTTACAATGTTAGATTTCTGTTTAAAGCAATTTAATAGTTTCTCAATCGTATATTATCTTGCGTATTATTTAAACTGTGGTCATTCTCCCCAATTTTAAAAAATCATATATTGAAGTGGCCCTTAAACAATTTCTTTTAAATGGTTCACTCTAGAAGCTATGAGTAGTCTTTGCTTTGATATATAAAAAATATTTTTTTTATAAGCCATTTAAAGTGTTCATCACCTAGAAATGTTTGAAATTTGGATGCCCCTCGAATATATTTAGAGTGATCCTCACCTTAAATGTTTTACGATAGTTAATTACCTCTAGAAGATAACCTTTGAAGTCGTCTTCGACAGAAAAATTTTTTAAAATTGAATTATTTCAGAAACTAGGCAATTTGGGGCGGTCCTCGCCTGAAAATTCTTCAAAATGGCATGCTACTAGAAGCTATTTGGAGTTGTCCTCTCCTAGATATTTTTGTAATTTTGATTACCCTGGAAGCCATTTAAAGCTTCCCCCCTCTGACTTTTTCTGTCAATTAGATGGCTCTAGTTTAGTAGTTATTTGAAGTGGTCTTCTCCTGAAGATTTTTGACAATAGAATAAATCTAGAGGTAATTTGGAGTTTGATTTAAGACCATCTTTCAACTTCATAGTCAATGATATCAAAGGATTTGAAATATATCTAGGGAAGGGGAAATTACTTCCAGGGGGGCAGAGTCCCCCACAATTACACCGCTCCTGCTGTCCACACATACTCTATATTCGGTACATATGGATGAACCGCTCTCAGGCGATTATTAGTCCTCTTTGACGTGTGGTAGTCTACCGTCTCTATGCGGAACAATTTTCGTTACACGCTATGCACGACAAATATTCATAATCGAAAACGAATATTTTGTCCACACTTGCGTGAGTGATATCAAACATTGATTAAAAGTGGACAAATAACGCAATTGTGGATCCGGCTTAAGACTTGTATGCGCGTAAAAAGATTCAAAAAAATTACATAATTTATTTCTAGTGTATTTTATTTCTAAAATTTGAACTTTCATTTTTTTAAATTAATTTTCTAACTTTCACAAAGGGGTCAACTGACCCTTGGACCCCCCCCCCCTACCCCAATACGTGCCTGCTACCCCTTTCCCCCCGAAATCTAAATTAATCCAAATCATTATCTACCAACAAAAGATGAAACAGAAAACACAAGTTTCACATAAATTTCCTGTTTGTACGCACTAAAATCGTAATATCGACATTGAAAAATGATTATAGATATGGCATATTATTTTATATATCGATAGATTGCGCTTGATATATAGTTAAATCGATTGATTTAAGCAGTTATGTGACAATTCGTTGCCCTTTGTACAGTTTTGTAAAGTGTAAGATTCACATGGACTAGAATAGACTGGCCGACAGGGTGTGAAGAAATAGCTTTTACTGACAAAAATTTAAAACAATGTTGGATTTCTTGGTTTGAAGTTTTATTACGCCCCCCCCC
>CABFVX010005509.1:28699-40091 GCA_902151425.1 Timema shepardi | reverse complement strand
TCCTGTCTCTCTTACTGCCTCCCCCGTCAACCCCTGCTGTAGATTCTTATCGTCCTCTCTCTCTTACTGCCTCCCCCGTCAACCCCTGCTGTAGATTCTTATCGTCCTCTCTCTCTTACTGCCTCCCCCGTCAACCCCTGCTGTAGATTCTTATCGTCCTCTCTCTCTTACTGCCTTCCCCGTCAACCCCTGCTGTAGTTTCTTATCGTCCTCTCTCTCTTACTGCCTCCCCCGTCAAGCTCTGCTGTAGCTTCTTATCGTCCTCTCTCTCTTACTGCCTCCCCCGTCAATCTCTGCTGTAGCTTCTTATCGTCCTCTCTCTCTTACTGCCTCCCCCGTCAAGCTCTGCTGTAGCTTCATATTCTCGCTCGACGATAATGCAAGCAGAGCCCTCATCATGGTGTCCCTCTTGGTTAGACGGTTAAAGTTGTTGATAGTCTGTGATAAAGCTCACCAATAAAAAACAACCTCTCAGCCAGTATTGTAAAGAGGAGCGTATCTCCCTACAGAAGTAGTCTGGGGATTGGTGAGTAGGTCAGGGCGGGACATAAATCGTCGGTACTCTCAATTTTTGATTTGCACGGGCTGCTGCAAGATATTACTTATAGGGGGTGACTATGGGGGTGGAATACTAACTATCTCTTACCAGGATATCACGAAGACCGGTACGCACAGAAACTGACTAACCGACAATCAGTTTTTCACCACAACACATAAGTATAGTCCAACTCAGATAGAAAGGAACGTTTTGACTGTTTTTAAAGAATATAATTCTATTCATATTATTGTTTAATATACTGGTGATACTTAAGATCCGCAACAGTCAATTTTGATGTAAATTATATTATTATTAATATTATTATTATTATTATTAGTACCGCGACTTATTACCCATTTGGTCTGTACGCACTTAACGCTAATGTGAAATGGTAAAATGATTGTGAGCTAAAATGGAGCAATTCTAGTTTGGTCTGAACACAATGTTTAAATGGTAATCTACGTTTTATACCACCCCCAGCCCCATCATCCTGTTTGTGATTGAGTTTATTTTACTATAACCCGCTTTGATGGCCGCATCGTCTAAAGTACTACTCTTGTGTTAGACTGAATTGTTGATGACGGGCAGATTGAGGGGCGGATCTCAGTCGGGTGTATTGAGGCTGGGTGTTCCAAAATGGTTTTCCACTCTTCCTTTATGCAAATATCAGTACACTTCTTCTAAAAATAACTGCCCTAATCAATTAAGCCATTGGCGTAATTAGTACATAGGCGTACAACTGAAACGGTTTGTAAGACGTGGTGCTTAAAAAAAAGACATTTTTCCAACACCCATCTTGAGGCATCTTAATTTGCGCATGCGTATTACGCAGCTTGGGCTAAGTGTTGAAACGACACAGTGCTGAATTGATAAAGATAATTAGAAAAGTTTTGAAATTTTGTTTTCAATTTGATCACGTGTGTTTAATTAATATTATATTTAGGTTTTATATTTAACGAGTGTTTTTACATTAAAATGGAACCGTTAATTGAACAATTCAAACCTTCACATCCTTCACTTTCTTGATTTTCCGAGACAGCTGCTCTTCCTAGGTTCTATTATGCTAAACCAAACTGACATAACCTTAGAACATCATAACACAGCTTAGCATAGCTTAGCATTCAGTGTGAATTTGGCCTTAAGTATTGTGCTTTAAACTAGAAAGTAATAAATCATAAGTTTATAGTATTTATCTAGTAAAAAAGTTTATTGATTTTACACTGCCGGATTGAAATGTGTAATCGTGTCACAGGGAATTAATGTTGATATAAAATAAATCTATAATCAGCTTAACTCAAGCGAGATACTAAGCTCTCTTCATTTCATGTATCAAATTCGGTGGGAATTACCCTATTAATCTCCCACATCCTCATAAATTTCTCCAGATCAATCAATAAACCAACCAGGCCCGTTTATTGTTTGTTGCAACCACGTTTAACTATCCCTCAGGGCTATACACATACGTAATAACTACACTAATTAGTTGGGGATCAGGAAGGTTAAATTTTGAGGAAGTGTATAAAAATAATAATAATATTTAACACCGCGTCTTACTACCCGTTCGGGTTATACGCTTTGAAGTACTAATTACTCTAATGGATTAGGAAGTTTGAATAAGAGGAAGTGAACCCGCATTAGCGTAGAGGGAGAGTGGAAAACCATTTAGGAAAAACCAACCCAAGTTCACCCGACCGAGATTCGAACCTCGATCTCCCCGTCCTCAGCAGTTGAGCTCAACACGTCAAGCGCATTAGCCAACTACGCCACCGAGGCGGGTAGGAAGTGTATTAACATTAATTGCTTTTAGGGAGAGTTAAGAGCCATTCAGTTTAAAACATCCTCAGTAAAGCCGGCAGGGACTTTCTAACACCGATCTCCCCGTCATAGTCAGAGTAGTCTATTGCGAATGCGACGCCTTAACCCTTCTAACCACCTAGGTGGGTGTATCTGTGTCGTCTAGTCGGCTTGTTCTCTCACACACCCCTGTCGGAACGGAGTGGAACTAACTGTAAGTCTCAAGTCACAGACGTGTAACGAGAGTCATTGTAACCTCGTTATGGAGGAAACTCCTTGTATTTATTGACAGCTAACACGTATATATGGTTAGAGTGGTCTCGGGTGAGTAAAAACATGTCGTTAAGGGCTTTATCTGTTTTCATTCCTTGGAGTGGCTGTATTCTGTGTTTACATGAAGAGATCACACACAAATAAGAGATTAGATTGAACACCATACATCTTATTTAATACATACTTATGTGAGGTAATTTGATGCTAGAAGCCATGGTGGGGTGTAATTCACAATAAGATAGTAGGCCCTTTTGTTTAGTTTGTTTTCAAAGATTTTACACACTTCACAATATTACTATCTTTACCATTTTTGTTCGTTGAATGATATAGGTAGCATTCAGTAATAATATGGTTCACCAAAGAGAGATCGATAGGGGTTTAAATACCTGTCGGGTGTATTGAGAGTGACTTTAATAAATATTGGTCCACTCTCCCGCCACAGAAATGGGGAAAACCTCGTTCTAAAATTCAAACTTTATCAACCCTAGCACAGTTATTATTTCATGTTCGTGTGTACTGATCAGGTAGTGAGATGTGGTGAGTAATATTAATAATAATAATAATAATAATAATATATACTTTGATTCTAAAATTGCCAGCACCACATTTAAACTTGGAATATACAAAACAAAAGTTTTACCGGTTTTTCTTATTGGTTGTGAACAGTGTAAATTACCTTACACGATGCAAAGACAGAGTGCTAGAAAACAAGGTGGTTAGGAAAATATCTGGTCAAAAAGGGATGAATATATTACGGAGCAGCAGTGGTTACATACTGATGAGTTGTATATTCTGTACTCTCACAAGGTATTGTTAAGATAATCTAATATCACATCTTACGGTGGTCAGAATATGCACCGTGAACGAAAGAATCTAAAGCCTTGTTCCTACGACATTGTTGTATGGCAAACCGCTAACGGCTCGTGGTTCGTAGATTCTCGAGCCTGTGGTTCATACATTGACGAGCCTAACCATTCCCACGGCGCGTGATTTGCTCTACTCTTGTCTGTGGATGGGGCATGATCCTGGCGCGACATACGGCGGACCACTGGATCGTCATCAGACCAGTGTTGCCAACTCTATAGTCTCTAGCGATAGTACATGGACCTGAAATGGATTGTATTTAGACTAGTAGGATACTAATTCCTGACATTATATCGATAAATGCGTATAACCCGAATGGGTAGTAAGACGCGGTGCTAATAATAATAATAATATATCGATAAATCCACCAATTATCATAAACAATAATAATTTATATATAATTTGTTCCTTTATAGCTTTTAATACTTTTAGAAAATATCCTAAAATTGTATTGTACAGGTGATGAAATTAAATCAAAAGTAGTATCCAGATCATACAGTTGGCAACACTGCATCAGACGAACCACAGGCCTTTGATGTTTCAAGCATTTACTGACAATTCACGGGAACGCCCGAGCCGTACCGAGCCAACGAGTGTCTATCGGTCCCACGACCTGGGATAATGCAATCTACGAGCGGAATCCGTCCAAACACCCGCCGTGGGAACGGTCAAAGGTATCGACTGTCAAACCTAATGGGAAGAAACCATTGGACCTATACGCAGATGGTAAGATAACATAAGAATGGATCTGAAAGAGATAGGGTGTAATGAGTTTAACTGGATATAACTAGGTCAAGATAGGAATAAGTTTAATGGATATAACTGGCTCAAGATAGATATAGGTTGCCTACTTTTGTAAACACAGCGATTAATTTAGGAGCTCCTATTGTATTATAGTATTTAAGTACTGTAGATATTTTGGTGCTATTCTGCTCTGACACCTCACGTGAACCAGTGTTACGCTTGCTTATTGTAATAAGATTCTCAGGTTAGTTTCCGGCATTGATTGTAAAAATATAAAATTGATTAGCTTCCCAACTTAGAGTTGACTGCTGGGAGACTGAGGGATAAGGGAACCACAGATTATCAAGCATGCTCAGCAAGCATGGTGCTTGATCAAGCATGTGGAGTGTCTGTGGGATCGATTGATGGCTTTTGCTTGAGCTTGGCAGGTATCAAACTTATTAGAGTTTTCATCTTCATGTAAGAGTTTGCACAAGCGTGCTTGATAGTGCATGATTCCACTTGCCAATCACGTCATTGGCGTACTTGCAACTATGGGGAGTGTATTCATCTCGGGAAGAAAGGGTTTTTTGAGTATAGCCTTGACGTAACACAACTGGGAATTGAAGTACACACTCTGTGTAGAAGTGACCCAAGCATGTTTGACAGTCCATGGGCCCGTTTATATCTCCTCTAGAGTTACGTGAGTTCAAAAGTCGTACTCTGATTTAATATTATTATTATTATTAGCACCGCGTCTTACTACCCGTTCGGGTTATACGCACTTACGCTAATGTGTAATGGTAGGGTGATTGTGAGATGAAATGGAGGACCTACAGTTTAACGTGGAATCCGAACCACGGTGGAGGCCAGGCATTCCTCACATTAACAAGATGTCTTGTCAGAGCTGATTTAATAATTTGGTTCACTGCATGCAAGCAAAATAATATTAAAAAAATTATATTATATTTTAATATAATGTGGTTTCATTGAACTACTGAGTATTTACATTAACGTGATAATGATAAACATAAGTTTCTGGACAGTGATGTGCTATTCAAGTTATCTTTAGATTTACTTAAATAAATTAAAATCATGTTAAAGATTTAATTTGAAGTTTTGTGAACAAAATTTGTCTATATGAATATATATTTTATAGATATGTGTTGCTCCTTGTTTGTGCAGAATGGTGTTCATTTGTGTCTGAATTTGTGTATGTGTATCTCCACATGTGTGCGCTTTCATATATATATGTACATATATGTGTGTGTGTATTTGAGTAGTGAATGTAGTGTGTGTCAAACTGAACACGTTTGTGTACAAATACATATGTTTTTATGGCTGTTGTGTGTTCAAGGGTTTGAGTACGTGTTTGTGTGCGTGTAATTGTTTACGTGTGTTTATGGGCGTGTGTTTGTGTGCGTGTGTTTATAGGCGTGTGTTTGTGTGTGAATTTATGTGCGTGTGTTTGTGTGCGTGTGTTTATATTCATGCGTTCGTGTGTTCGTGTTTATCTACGTGTTTGTGTTTGAGTGTAAGTTAGTTTATATTTGTGTTATTGTATATGTATTTAAGTGCGTGAGTGTGTGTCCATGTGTCTCTGAGTATGTTTATGGTCTATATATTATTTTATAAGGATGGTGTCCATCGCTCATAGCTTAAATATGATTTGTTTTATTGTTGAAATGATGCCCCTCTCACATTTCTTAGAGCTAGGCCTACTTATTGGGTTAATGGCGAGCAGTGGATAAATCTATCACGTGACATATAACACATTAATTGCCCCCCTCGACCCTTCACCTAGATATCACTGTAGCATCAAGGTAGTTGATGGCTTCTCTAAAAGGTTTACTTCCAAGAGAGAGAAAAAGATGGTTAAGGGTGTCCAAGATAGTTAAAAGGGATTTTATAACATTTGATTTGATTTACCATTAAACAATATTTTATTTATTGACTAAAAAACAGTGGTTTTAAAACCAAATTTGCTGATAACTTTTCTCAACATTGGAATTATTGTTATAAAATAAGATTTGAAAATGTTTATTGAAGATTATTGAAATCTTATTATTAAATCTTTAAAAATCTAGTAAGACCTATTTGTTTTTAAATAGAAATAAAAATAATAGTTCAGATCGCCATAAAGAGAAAACAAATTGTTCCCTAGCAAAATATTAATAATAATATAAGGCTCTCTTGAACACTCTCATTGGTTAATAGAGACATGTGTGTGACTATCTATAGAGGAGAAGAGAGAATCATCCAATAAAAAGAGTTTACACGCGCATTGGTGGTTGCATGGTCTAGTACGTCACTCTAGTGTTGGACTGGATGATTGATGACGGAGAAATTGGAGCTGTAATCTCGTTCAGGTATATTGATGGTGTTTTTAACTGAATGGTTTTACTCACTCTCTCTCTCTCTCTCTCTCTCTCCACTCAAGTGGAGACACATTTAATCTAAATCTCATCTTCTTCCTCTCTAACATATAAGTGTTATTGTTATATTAACGTGTAATGCAAGTGAGTAGGGAGACGGGGTGTACATTTAAAAAAGATTTTGATGTAGTTTATATAAAATAATGAATGATTGTGATTTGAAGGAGACCATATTTATCAGAGGGTTTGTGGGACAAGCTTTCTACGTCACCACCAGCAAGTGTTACTCTAGACCAGGGGTAAAACCTTTTTATGACCAAGGTCCAAAGTTTCTGTCCCTTGTTGACTCACGGGCTGCACTACTGTGCCAACAATATTCGGGTTGAATTTACGTACTACAATATTTGTAATATATCATTCTTATACAGTTATATTCACACTAGGGATTAAACCTTCCTTCCACAGGTGAAGTTTCGGATTACTCGTTCTCTGATGATTTTTCCTAATCTATAATTTTTGAAGCGAGGGGTAGTGCTATTACACTTGTCTACTAGTATTGTTATTTTCCGTCTCAAAGCATATTTGTATAGACACGTAATACTTTCCTTCACGTAAAAAGCAAACATCATTTATAAATAACGTGAAATATATATTTAGTTCACTAGTTGATTATAAAATATATATTATTTTCTGTATTTCTCTCTTGAAATAATTGTATATTTTTCATGAGACAGCGGGTCATAAAAAATGTTATATCGGGTTGCAAGTGGCCGTTGGGCCACGGATTGAACACCCTTTCCCTGGACATAGTTTTGAACAGTGTCTATTTAAAATAGTTTTTGTTAGTAAAGTACATGCATCAAACTAAAAATGGCATATATATTTTAATTACTCACCTGTAATGACGTACGTGAAAGGGAATGCTAGACAATAGTCATCAGTGCCCTGTGACGGCTTCAAAGATAAAATTAAAGTTTTTTTCCATAGAAAACTCAAAGTATAACCGAGAATAATTAATTTAATATTATTAATAGTAGAGTACTGCATACGTACTGGACCACTAAACTTTGTCAATGCAAAGGTATGGGAACATTACGGAACTAATTAGACTAAGTAGTCTAATTGGATGGCATTCCCCCCAGTACAACCAACCCTACCCCTACAGATTTCACTACTGATTAAGTAAGGCTTAGAAAATAACAAAAAGTTTGTACTCCTTCCTTTATCCTTTCCAAAACCCATCCCATGATATTCAACAACAGAACTCGATAAAAGTTGAGGATACCGACCAGATCTAAACCAGTGTAGCCTCTCACGCACAGCTCTGGCAACTACATGTACCAGTGCCACTACATGTAACATTGCAACTACATGTACCAGTGCCACTACATGTAGCAGTGCAACTACACGCATGGCCCCACACACCCCACCCCCAATCATCCTATATTCAAGAGGAGAATAATTATTTCGTATTAATACATCATGAATAGTAATTAATTAGGCTATTTCCTGTATAAATGGATGTTATAATATTTTACTTTCCACTTTCACTGACAGTAAAAATATGTAACATTAATTTGAGAAAAATTTAAAGCAATTAAAAACCTTTTCTGAGTTTAAAAAATAAAAAGGAAAGAACTATTAAAATACAGGATGTGTCAAATATTACCAAGTAGTAATTTTGAAAATCATTTGTACTAAAATTAGAGAATACCACCGAGTGTTGTTGCTTGTTGAATATATTAGTGAGCTTAGCGAACTTTCTTTGTTGGTGACATCACTGCCTGGCAGTACGCATGCGCGGGAGTCTCATCAAAATTTTTGGTCAGTCCACCATGAGTATCTAGCAAAGTCAGAGGGTTAAGTTGCTGGAAGATTATTTTTCAAAATAATCTTATAGACGTTGCATCCAGTATTTTCAAGAGGATTCCCTGATTCCTCTATTCCAGGGAAAATTATAGTGTATTATTTTATCCAACATTTCCTCTACATTGGTAGTGTTAAAGTATAACATGCACTTGGAAGCATTGCTAGCCAATATGTTGGTCTTGTTTCGGAAACAATAGGGGAGAGGTTGCTCAACTATTGGTAAACTGTTGCCCAACTATTTCATAGATGTTTCCCAACTGTTTGCAAACTGTTCCCCAACTTTTTAAAAAAAATTGATTAATCTGACTCTGCTGTTCACATCGAGAACATAAGGTCCCAATATTTTCATTTGTCATGTCGTTTACAGCTGAAAAAATTACTGGAACATATTGAAGTTTTTCACACAAACCCACTGTTGTGGAATGTGATATATGAGGACTATAAAAATAGCGTCAAAAACCTGGATATTTTGAATGAATTAAGTGTAAATTTCTCATTAATGGTAAATCAAGGATTCCCAACCCTTTTCATTTAATAGCACACTTAGTTGGAGCCAATATTTTTACGGCATAGTTGTATAAAGACTGTAATTTAGTCAATTTTTCTATAAAATTTAGAAAAATAATAATTCTAAAATGCGGTTGACAGTAAGATTATTCTTATATCGGTTTTTCATTCACTTGACAAAATAAATCTGTTTACTTTAAATTTTTTGACTAAATTTTGACCGATGTCCTCAATTATTTCAGCAATACTTTAGCCTCTCATATTATTATACAAAGATATTTATAAATTTGCTCTTTATATTTATTATAATCATGGATTCAACAATGACCTAAGAATCTGACCAGATATCAGTTCGGAAATAATTTATTATAATTATGATTTATTTAATATTAAAACAGTTTTCCATTTTTTGTTACTACCGTGTGTTATGGCTTTAAAAGACGTTCAAAATTATATGATAAGGGTTTCTGGGAATTAAAACCGAAAGCTAAATAGCTATCTATATGTCGTTTTTCGTTATAACTTTTAGTGGAGATTAAAATTGAAACTAGTAGCATATTTATCAATAGATAGTTTGTTGCATAAAAACTTTGTGAAGTTTTGGCGGCACACTTCCAAAATTGGGCAGCACACTAAAGTGCCACGGCCCACAGTTTGGGAAACCCTAGTGTAATTGAAATGAAAATAAATTAAAGGCCCTCTGTGTGCAGTTTCATAGGGAGCAAAGGTATTATTTAAGCTCCTCGATATAAATCTTACACCCACTTTGAATTCTGGACGAGAAACAATGTTTCCTCATAAAAGTCTAGACACAAAACAATGTTTCATAAATGTTTGTCAATAATCTCTTTCCTATGTTGGGCCACAGCTGGAAAAGGGTTGGAGAGTACAGTTGAAATATTTTTATGAACAGTTGGACAATATTTGGGGAACAGTTGGCCAGCAATTGGCAAACCGTATTTACAATATCGTACTAGTCTTAAGGAAAGGCCAATACGTGGCCTGCTGTCTGTGTTGACACCAGAGCTTACGGATCATGTCAACTGACCCTGCAGCGTGCTCTCGTTAAGATAACTTGACGAGTGTTTCAGCCGGTAGAAGCATCTTATTCAACCTGCCAAAGAGCTACTGCTGAAGCTGCTAGTGAATGAGCTGAACCGTTACGCCTAACTAGGCGTGTTCAAATACAAATAATAATAATAATAATAATAAGCTAGAAGAAAAATTTAGAGTGTACTGGGTGAGTAAAAAAGCAAAGTAAAACTGGGCAAAACCTAACCGGAGCCCAGCACACGCAATAAGAACTATTGCGGGACTCGTCCCTGCGTGCACCCTCAAACTCAATAATACATATTCTGAAAATTGAAAAATGACACCTGGACACGGGAATCGAACCCGTGTCCAGGTGTCATTTTTCAATTTTCAGAATATGATATCTATGAGGTAGTATCCTCTCTAAAATGCATCAACAATAGCTTCGGCTATTTGTTTCATCAATAATACATGTCATTAACTAGAAACGTGACTACTCCTATGGTTTGAATATTAGACAACATATTATAGTTAAAGTAACCTACCTAAGGATGAGCTTATAAAAAGGTAAAATACAAACATAATAGTTTAGAGACCTTTTATTTAGATTCAACAAGATATGGATAACAATTTATTTAAAGCAATAGTTTAAAAAAAATAGAGAATACAACATATGCAACCTTGCGTCATGGCCTCATAGGGAGGTCGCAGAACATATAAGCGAATAGCTTTGCTAATAAAACTTGGTTAAGCCAAAAAACAATAACTGACTCTTGACAATAACCTTAGTATAAATGTCAATGTTCAACCTAAAATATTGAGTTACTTCCTGTCAGCCGTTCATTATCTCTCTTTCCCATAAACGGGAAAAATACACAATATCTCAAATTACAGAAAGCTAAAGTTGACGCTAGTCAGATAAACCCATAATAACTCGCCAACACTAAACAAATATTTACCCAACACTTAGTCGTCATGGCGGCTATCATTAACTTCTCATACACGCTGATAGCGCCTAATACTCTAAGTTCAAGAGAGAACGATTAAACTTAAAATATGAACAGAGCAATTCAATAAACGGAATCTAATGATGTTATATTTCAATAAGCAAAAGGCCAAAACCTAACATCTAACATGGAGTAATATAAATTAAAGTCCCTTATGCTTAGAGAAAATGTATAGTTAAAATAAATATTTATGTCGCTAGATATTCTATTATTGCCCAATTCTTAAACTTAATACTCAAAACAAACATCATGGGCAAAGTTTAAAGTTACAGTATATCAATATTAAAAATAATCACAAGTGAGAAAAATATATTCTTGAAACAATATCTTTTCATAGGAGTTCGTTATTATCAAAAATAAATACAAGTCCAAAAGATATCTTATCATCAAAAATAACTACAAGTCCAAAA